>JASANN010000489.1:170200-183532 GCA_031762395.1 Calameuta pygmaea
CGCTTTGTGCTCTAGGACTCACGGGGGCAGTAGTGGGGGTTTGTTGTGACGCCTACGAATGGTTTATATCTACTCCAATCATATATGGCACCAGTACATAGTAACAGTTACAATGCTTTCTTTATTGTATAATAGTTAAATTCATAACAATTGAATTGTATTATTTTCTATTCTATCAATTGACAAATATGTTGCACAATATATTGAGAGTCTTGTCCTTCGTTAATAATTTTTAAATCCCAATCATGTACGTCATCCAAATCACATTCGGTTTTGGCATCATCTATCCCTAAAAAAGAAAAATTTTTATTATAAAACAGCACAATTTTACATAAAAATTTTCAGATATTCCATTCGATTATGAGTAACCATACTTTTCGAATTGCTCAATTTAATAATAATAATAACAATAGTAATAATAGCGTTTTTATTGTCAAGATATTACAGACAAAGGGCAAGAATCAGCTATATCAGTAACTGCTTTGCATCGCCCGAGGACGACGATGACGACGACGGCCAGCATCGCAACGAGATCCCCGCAAGGCTGTCGGGACCATAAGAGGAGATTACTGGACATAGGAAAGAATCGGGAATTTGGAAAATTTACACTGCGAATGCGATAGTTGAATCGAATTGGATTCACAATTCGACACAACACAAATGACTTTTAACTGCAAATGCTGTCCAGTTTTAAATATTATAGATGGAATAGAATTAGGCACGAACGATACCTTATTACAGTATATTGTATGTGGTTTTACATTAGTTTACGCTAGATTTATATAGTTAAAGTTACGATAGAGTAGAATGTGCAAATTTTGGAGACTGGGTAGGATAGTGGATAAGTATATCGTCGGCGAGTAAGCGAAGCGAGTGAGCCCGACTGAATAGAGCATTAAATGTTTGAAGAGGTTTCGTCAAATGAAGATAACTTTCAATATCATGAATGACCTGAAAGAAGATCGTTCAGGAAGCAAAAATTCGCATTTGTGTTCAATTGGGTCTATGCGCTACTGGGCTTCACTTGTTTCCTTGTCATAACTCCGTATAAACTCCTAAATAACTACTTACTCTATCGTAACCATTCTGTAGGTCTCGTGATTAAAAAGATGAGTTTTATTTATTTAGCTAAGTTCAGTATTCCTGAATTCTTTTTGGTATTATCGAACTTGTCTCATACGTATCATCGCTTCATTATCATCTGGAAAATCATGGGCCCAATTGCTTTTAATACTAGCTATGTCCAATAAATCATCTAAATTTTATCTATCAATTTCTGTGTCCAATTCCACAGTCCTGACACAACATTGTCAGATTATACACAGAATCGATTCGCAAGAATAAAATTGGATACTGTTCTAATATATCCAATATTATCGTACGCAAAATGGTTTGTGTTCAATTCTAATATGTCTTATCGGCACCGTGTCCAATCTAATTGTGTCTAATGATTTGTAATCGTTAGGGCATGTGTGTAATCGGCTTGTGTGACAGTGGGCGTTAATTATAACGCGTAATGTGACGATTGGCGTATATTTTTTCGGTGATGATTGGCCCAGGAGGGCACGACTTTGTCAATTAGGACCGCGCTCAATGAGCGCGTAGGGAGAATACCCCTCATACGAAATTCATTTTTTAAGTATCAGCCGTCTTGACCCGGTGCACGTGCGTTTATGTCGAATGATTGTATTTTATTGAAATTTTGTATTGATCACGATAAGTGCTTTACTGTCCTAAGGACGAAATCTTCTTCGTATCTATGACTTTAACAGATCTCTCTCGTTTCTTTCCTCCGAGTTTCAAACTAGTAGCAGACTGCGTATCGCTAGAAGGAAACGATTCAGAACTTTAGCACCTGAATATATCTTGTTTCTCGATTATCTTTCCTATTAAATTAAGTAGCTTCAAGTCTCAGTTACCCTAGAGGATTATCCTTAAAATCAGTTAACCGTACTTCTCGCATGTTCACACATCAGGATATTCACAAAATATTATTTAACTTTCGTATCATGCATATCTTTCCTCTAATTTCTGTTTCTTTCATATTATCTATTCCGTTATATTATATTTTATATTCTCTCTCATGTGATATTCACTATATTTTGTCACTTTATTTGAAGCGAAATTTACTGTATTTTGTTTTATTATGTACGCTTTCTTATCCACCACTCTGCTTCGTCTATACTAATAATTATATGTGAACTACATGAATCGTTTCATCCTTCTCAAGGCGTTGTGCTGATTTTCCCTAAAATACATCACGCGTGTTTCGGCGTCACAAACGAGTATAACTTCTGAAAAAGAAATTATTATCGACTCTTTCGGTTTCTTGTATCTCTTTTGTTCCACGTGTTCCGTTCGGATCTTATATAGCGCGTTTCTAGTTTTTGCATTCATTTGTTTCATGTGTCTTGTATAGGACCTCGTCTCTCGTGATTTTCGGAAATTTATTTATTGTTCTCATTGTTTTCTCGAGTTCTTAAGGTTATTTTAAAGTCCTAAGTAAAGGACTGTTTGTTCTTATTATTGTTTATTAACGTGGTTTTTCAATATTCTTTTATTTAATTTCCATACGTTTCCAGCCCCTCTACCTATCGTTTTGATCCAGCTATCCTTTGACACAACGGTGTGTCTGCCGCGCATAATCTTCCGCGTACTTGTGGAATTAGTATCATGGAGTAGTATCGTCCCGGTTAAACTTGTGATGGAGTCGGCTGTGCCGCTACGAGCAGCCAGACGACTCTTAGTCTCGAAATAACATCACAACTGTAATGTATTTTCTTCAACAGTGGAGCGAATTGGGGGACGGAGGGATACGCTATGAGGAAGGAGGACAGGAGGGATAAGAAGGGCTTACTGATAAGGAATAGGACGCAAATAATATCTGGGCACCAGCTACTTATCCGGCGTAGCACTGTCGAGTGACCCCGGAAAGTCCTCGAATATTTACTTCTTGGGAATGGCAAGACCAGCGGAGGGAAGAGGTAAGGGGGTCTCAGGGAGAAGGTTCCTGAACGCGAAAATGGCTACTTATTAATACCTCGATGAGGGTACGCGAAAAGGGTGGTGGAAAAAGGAGGGTATGGAGGGTGACTAATATGACTAATAAACACGCAATACACCACGGGCCTTAAGCTTTTGGGCGAAAGACCCGTCGGAAATATAAAAGCTAAAAAAATTGTCGATCCACATGGCACGGTTCACTATGTCCAGAAGGGACGTACACACGGAAAAACGCAAATTACAAAGAAAGGAGGTAAAAAAAGGGTAAAAAAGAAGGAACTCAATCAAACGCAATACTATTCACACAAAGCAGTCCGCCATGCAGTAAAATCCTCAGATTCGCACAATATTCCAAAATGGCACTCACTCGCAAATCGCACACACTCTTGGTCGCAACCTGGCTCGAAGTGTCGAATGTTCCAGCTTTCCGAGCTTCATGAGCCTCCAGGGCCTCGGTGATTGATGGACTCGTTGGACCGAGAGGGCCACGCACTCCGGCAATGGTTGTCAGTTCCGGTATGACAGAGCATTGGTGGTTTCGGTTGTAGGCGTCTTGACGGCCTTCCAGGGCCTCGCATGCGGGTGGCATGGCAATGACTTTACTACTCGTGTGACGAGACAGCACCGGCGCTGCATACTCGTGGTGATGATGGTGGGTTGGCGGGCATCCACCCCACGGGGATCTCGATCAGCTGTTCCTCCTGCCCATGCCATCCTTGCCTTCCGCTGCTTCGGCAACGTAGCCACTCTCGCGATACTTCCCTTGGAGATGGGTCCTCGAAGAAGGTCGGCGTTGATGGTCCTCAATGACGGTCCTCGAGCCAGTGCCCTACGGGAGGGGGCACAGGAAGGGAAGGGTTCTTAAAACTACTTACCATACATCTAAAACACTAAATATACGCGATAAACAACAATAAATAACAATTAACGCGATACGCCTGCTCGAGTGCCGGTGGGGACCTCGATCCAGGAGGCGGGGAGGAGCTCATCGTAACATTTTTGTTACAATATATGCACTATTTACAAAAAATTTCAATACAACATTATATACAATCGCAAACACTATTCAATATTCATACATACGATTTACAGACACTATTTACATACATTCTTTACAACTTTATATCCAAAAATAATCAGAAAATAATACAAATACGTATCAATTCAGGTTTTAACGAGTTTCGGTGCCTGCGGCGCATGTCGAGGTGGAGAATTCATAAACATTGAAAACAATCAAATTAAAAACCACAATAATGTGATCCTAGTAAGAATCCCCGACAACAAAACGAAGTCTCAACAATCATTCACTATTGAAGGAATAATGTGCAAGACGATTCGAAAGTATGCAGCACTTCGCTCACCAAAAACAACTACCAATCGATTCTTCATCAACTACCAGCATGGAAAGTGTACAACTCAAGTAATTGGAAAACACAAGTTTGAAAAGATGCCTAAGGGAATTGTTAAGTTTCTCAACTTGGAAGATCCCCACCTCTATACGGGTCATGCTTTGCTGCGCCCTTCAGCAACCTCGCTTGCTGATGCTGGGGCCAGCATAACCATGCTCAAACTACATGGTGCTGGGTAATAAACAGCTGTAGCTGAAGGCAATGTAGCCCATTACGAACATTTACATAACCGAGCTCTACCTTTTTAAAAAAACTACTTTTTGCAGGTTGCGTGGAAAGTTCAATTCAGAATAAAAGAAAAATCGGCACAACTATAAATAGCTTGATTTCTCAATTAACCTTCATCCAATAACATTAACCAGACCATAAATACGAATAAGGAACTGTCGACACCACCCCCAAAAGTAGCCAAAGTGGCTGTAAAAAGAGAAACATCAATCCATACAAATGACACTTTGAATATGGGCCTATTTGGTTGCATCAAAATAATTGAAAACGTTCTCCCGCTCTACATTAACGAATCAGATGGGAATGAAGTGGGTGAAGAAACTCGTAGAACGGCCGAAAATAATCAACATATTATCAACATAATGATATGCAATTTTTATTTTCAAACCAAATAAAACAGTTAACTTTGATTAAATAAAAAGTATACACTTTTCGAAAGACAATTTTTATTATAATCCTTTTCATCAATATTTCTAACAATTGTAATTTTCATTTTGAAAAAAGATGTAAAACAATCTACGTTACATTATAAAATTAAAAAAAAATGCACTTTTCAGAAGACGATTTTCATTATGATTTCTCATTAATTGTAATATTTCTTGTTCGATGCATTATGCCAGAGTCAATTTAAATGCGCATTCTCAAGAAGTTTCAATATAATGTTTGTATAATTTTTAAATCGTGCTTGTGGTCATTTCAGGGAGCTTCGCCCCTGAACCCCGATCAGGGGCTTTGTCTCCTGAACCTCCTTCCACCTCTGTGAAAGGGTTGCCCGAGTTACCAAACTAATATGCTGGTTTGCATCGACCCGAGAATCACCCATTAGGCGGAAACTCGCGTTCGCCCCGCTGTGGAAGAAACTTGTATGTTCATCTCGAGAAAAAACGGACGTTTGCGCCTCATACAAAGTTGAGGTCCCCGAGGCGAAGCCGAGGCGGAATACACGGGGCGGAAACACCCGTTTTTGCTCTCGGTGCACAATATACTATTCTTAACTCATCACCGATAGCGAAAAATCCGAAAACTATCTTCGGGAAACAACCCTATGTTACCTTCGGCCAAATGAGAGCTTTGCCGGAAAATATAAAAATAAAGGGTATTACTTAACGGATCTTTGGGGGTCTCGTAAAATCAGCAAACGTAACTGGATGCACGAACGGGAGCGGACGGTTACGGAAATGCACGCTCGCTCAGGCTACTAGATTGAGGTAGAGAGGGTCGGAGTAAGGAACTATCCAGTCCAACTCCCTTCACCGATTAATAAATTCGGAGTCCTCACCACAGCTGATGCAGCTAATCCGTGAAATCCGAGAATTGCATCGAGGAGACACTCAGATGGGCACACACACAGAGAATCGATAGGATTTTCTGGATATAACGAGAGCAACATGAGAACGACACAGATGAGAACCTTCTATACCGTATCGAAACACAGCCAGAAAAACTATCAACAGATAGTACGGTAGTGCAAGCCAACTCGTGACTCCTCGATCGATGTCCCAAGACATAGATTAAGAAAATAATAAAATTCGTGAATTAATCATTCTGATTGGTTGTGATCCTTATAGGCGATAACTCTTCCTTTCCCTCAATTGTCCCTTTAAATCAAATCCAGAACCTTCCTTAGCGGATCGCTTTATAACAACTGGAGATCCTCCACAGCCGCTTCCTCAAGGCATCGGGCGACAGCTGGGTGATACATGCTTAACTCCAGTCAGGGGGTACCAGGTATTCCGGTTCGTAGTTTCCTGTATCTAGGTTCCCGACGTGGAGACGTCAAGGGTGTCCAGGTGTTTCGCTCCGTAGTTTCTTGTATCTAGGTTTTAGATGTGGAAGTTCAGGGTGTTCAGGTATTCCGGTTCGTAGTTTCCTGTATCTAGGTGTCGGACGTGGAAGTCCAGGGTGTCCAGAAAAGTGTGCAACGAGCGACGCCTTGACGTTTCGCTCAAACTATAGTATCCTTTCTGTTCTTCGCACGGCCTGAAGTACGTAAATAATCCAGCACACTCTCTTCTCTTATGTTTACCACACGACTTCAACAAGCTGGACTCTATTAACGACGTTTATATGCATTCAAGATTACATTTTTTTTAATTCGTATATATATTTATGCATTTCTAAAAAAATTGACTTACAAATTAAATTTATATGCCATTGAACATTTTCGACAACGGAATATATATTTCTGATTAGCGACATCACAAAGTATTTACATTTTATATCTGTAAAAATATAGATTTCGGTTCTTGTGATCATCACGCATCATCAATTTATCGGGATTATTTCGGATCTCCCAAAAAACACTTACGTGTAAAAAACTACTCCAAGTACAGGAGTGCTGTGAATTCCTCTAACAAACAGTATGGAAATCATATCATTGAGGCATACATAAGTCACTACATGTTTTCCTATTATATGATCTAGCACTGGCCCATCATTTTAATGTATTTTCAAAACTTCCTATAACCATTTTACTACTCTTTTACATTACTACTGCTTCCCGTAGTTGATTATGGTTTAATGGTCCAAAGTCCAGGAATTCCAAAGTACTTTAAATCTACTATTAGTATCCTAATACTATATGTTTGTTATTAAGCTTTCACCGTGATTATTTTTGACGAATTATTGTTAAAGTATCGGTACACGTGCGAATCAAAAGTTTCGACTGCATCGTGTGGTAAAACCCGGTCCTCATATAATGATATCGCATGAAAACCTTTGACTGGTCTTATACAGTCCGCATGTTCTCACACAGAAATACCTTATGTATGAATAGGTCTTGCAGACGTGCAGAGTGCGTTGCTATAATCGTGACAACAGCGCAATTCCCTTCTGGTAACTAGCGTAGATACGTAGAGCTTGATATTAATTTTTTGTTGGAATAAAAATAAAGTGTCAGATTGAATCCGGTATAAAGGCCGATTTATGAGGAAAAAACCCGTAATAAGCAGCGTAAAGCTATTATAGCTATGTGTAAAGCAAATTCAGCCGAACGTCAAGGAGGATCACATAACCTCACGGATCAATCACCAAAACTGGTATCTGAAGGAAGATTTATTGTCATTATGGATAATATTACCGAGCGTTTGAAGTGCATTCAATGTTCATTCCAATTAGCTGTTCGTACACTGTTGCCGCTGTGTCACCGCTGATCGTCGCCATATTCAGGTTGGAATGGAATTTATATTTTTTATACGACGATATCTCCAATACTATGTGGTCAAACATCGTTATTTTTCTTCAGAATAATCCCACAATATTACTTTACACCTCACTGTTTTTATTTAAAAATGTTAAGATCCGTTTAGCAGCTATAATGCAAAATGTGTGCACAAGTAGTATCCTTATGCATATTAGATATACGAAGTGCGTACAAAAAGTGCTATTTTTAAAGGCAATTATCTAATAAACTAAATGGTGGGTCGACTTCACAATTTGGAAATCGGTTCCTAATAATTGTGTCTACAAAATATTAAAATTTCAAAAGATTTGTAAGTAGAGGGGAAAACGATAGTGTTACGTCCGCATGAGAACCTTCAACTATATTTCGTGCAACGTATTGCGAACCTCTATCTAAATGGAAGCAGCCTTTGCTATACATAGATCACCTTCATTTGACATAGAAAAATTACAGAAGAACCTTAAATATCACCTTACTAGGAATTATTCTAACTCATCGCCTACCGTGAATAAATATATCGACAGTTCTCCTCATACTTATGTCACAGTCAAGGCCAGAATATGCTTCTAAAGAAATCATGGTGTAAACAAAGATCAAGCGCATGTCATCTGGGTGGCCCAAATTTTATCTTATAAAGAAGGTGCAACAAAAGACAAATTAGGAAACAGAGATTAAAAAAAAACCCTGCCCAGAGACCGGGGTTAATAATAATTAGCCATAGGCGAACTGCAGATTAGCAATTACTATGTAGCCAAGAATTATCTTACTAAAGTCCAGTTTGACCCCTAATCAGTTCCGGATCAACAGTCATAGAGTAAAGACAGGAGTCGGAAAGAAAAAGGCTTCAGTCAGATGACATAGAATATCATTCCCTAAAGTTCAACTTAAGAAAAATTCTAAGTTCAATTTCTATATCCAAAGTTCAATTCTTTGAATCTTTCTAAGTCTTTTGTCGTCGATTCCGAATTCAACCTCAGTCATTGAACACCGTACTATCAACCAGTTTTATTAACGTAAGTTATTTTATTTTATATTTAAATAGAAATATACTGTTTAATCTACTCTTACTGAAATCAACCTATCAGATACTTCTCTTTTATAACAAGAAATACACAGACCCGCCGAGAGAGAGAAAGAGAAGCGGGTGGTTTCAAGAATTTTTTCGCCGCAGTTGATTCCAGGAAATCAGGCCCTCCCTCACTCCCCGGCCCCTTGCAGGGTTCGGACAGCAGAAACTTTCACCTCGAACGTTATCTCGCAGAATTGCGCATCGAGGATACAGTCTTCGCGAAAATGCAAATTGCGTAAAAACATCGTAGGTGGGAGTGGTAGCCTTTGAGATCGGAAGCTATGTACATCGGCCTTGAACGTTACCTCGCAGTACTAGTGCGTCATGTCGGTGAATCAGAGAGACGAGCGGCCCTTTTTATATTGCCAAAGTGTCGAACTACTAGCAGAACATAAGCAAGCCTTTTACGCATTTCCGAAAGCACGGGCCAAAGTCCACCTGCACATCCAATGCCCAGGAACTTTATGCGGAGCCTTCTTTATCGTACCTGTCAAATGACTCGCAGAAGATAAGCGGTCCCTTGTGAATTTCCGGATGATTGCAACTAGTGTGAGAGAGATAGAAAGATGAACTTTAGCTTTAAATTGACGCCTTGATTAGGTACGACGATTGATTCGAGCCAAGCCTTTGAGCATACTAAAATCTTTCAATGAAAAATTTAAACAACATTAAAAAAGTGGTAAAAAAAATAATGAGGGACAGAAGAAAAGATAGAGTACATTGGGACGATCTGGAATCTGCCTTCAAGGGAAGCATAAGAACTGGAGTTATAATAAATTTCAGGCATAAGGTCTTGGAGCATTTGCTGGAAGATGCAAGAAAATTCTTCGTAGCTAGAGTGAACAATACGCTTCAAAAGGATGGAAATTTGAAGATGAACGTCCTCTTATCCTTTAAATTCGAAACTATGAAAAGCAGTTAAATTATCGAGGAAGTAAAATTCTTCAACACTAGAAACGAAGTTATACTACCATACACGGACATCAGTGACTGGTTTAATATAAATGTGAAGGAAGAGTTATTACTGAAGGAAATTTTACTAACGAAGGTTGAAGATTTTCAAGAAAGGAAATCAGGCTATATATTTTAGTGAATTACCGAAGGATGAGCAAAGTAAGAAAGCAGTCGTGAACCTTAGAAACAACGATCCGTACTGTTTTTTCTGGTCGGTTACGACAGCCCTTCATCCAGCTAAAAACAAATGTAGACAGGATTCGTTCATATCCAAATTGCAATTCAGTTTTAAAGTACGAAGATATAAATTTTCCCATTGGTTCGACTGTGCCAGACTTTCGACTAATATCAGACTGTGCAATAGATGTCTATGTCACTTTAGATTAGAAAGCTCTTTCGAAAAACATAGACTTGATTGTGGAATAAATGCAGAGTCGATTTACCGGATGAAAAAGATAAAATTATGAAATTTAAAAATTATAAGCATAAAGAATCTGCACCATTTGCCATTTATGTTAACATTGAGTGCATTTTAGAGCCAGTTGCGGGTACACCCGATTCGTCAAACACAACTCTCTATCAAAGATAAGTCCCACACAGCATAGTGTACTATTTGCAATGTAACTTTGACGACTCTATCTCTAAATTTAAAGTTCATCGCGGAAACGATTGCGTGAAATGGTTTATGAGTGAATTAAAGGAATTAGCTCAATTTATAGCATTTTATCTAAAACGTATAATACCGATGGACACTTTAGATTTTAAACAAAAAAATAAATTTTATTCGGCAAGTACTTGTCACATTTGGGAAAAGCCATTTACACCTCAGGATGCCAAGAATCGTGATTATTGTCATTTTGCAGGCAAATATCGCGGTGCTGCACACATTTAAACTCTAAGAACTCATATACCGTTGCTGTCGTCTTTCATAGCTTATCTCGTTATGATTCACACTTCTTGATTAGAGCTCTAGCTACATCCTTCGAGGGTTAAATGAATCTCTTACGAGTAAATAAAGGAAGATATATGTATATCTTTCACGAAGAGCGTCAAAAACACGATTGTAAATTATCGATATAATGATTCGTTTAGATTTATGCCGAGTAGCATTGAAAAATTAGCATACTATTTAAAAAATGATGAAAGATTACTTACGCGCAAATATTGTAATGATGTAGAAGAATTTAATTTATTGACTAGAAAAGGTTTTTTTCCTTACGAATATATTGATAATTGGAAAAAACTCAAAAAAGATCAATTACCCGTAAAAGAAGAATTTTATTTTTAAATAAATAGTGAAAGAATTTCAGAAGCAGATTACGCACACGTTTTGAATGTATAGTAAACATTCCATATTAAGACATTGGGGGAATATTCTGATTTGTATTTGAAAACGGATGTTTTACTTCTAGCCGATATTTTTGAAAATTTCAGACGTAAGTGTAACAATATACAGAGTTAATCAGTAGAAACGTACCAGCAGAAGTTGGCCGCAAGTGGCCGACACGGGAGTGTAGCCTCTTCAAAAAATGACAGCTACACACAAATGAAAGCACACTGGCAGTTCGCATAGCAATAAGTTAGGTTTTTGAAATATTTCAATAGTTAGATTACTGAAATAATTAATTAATATTGTAATTACAAAATGTAATATCAGTTAAGATTTATTTTCGCAACAGATTGTAATTAAAACAATGTAAAATTTAAAATATTCACAATTTTGATATACAGTAACGTCCAATTGAAGTGGAACACTTGATTTTTTGTGTATTTCTGTAAAACTATGACCGGTTTTAAAAAACCAAAGTCATATTTTTTAGGAAATTTCTTCCCGTTCTAATGATAAAGATTTTATTCTGATCGGATATAAAATGATCGAACGGGTTGGAGTGAAATAGTACATTTTGGGACTTTTTGAAAAGTGCGAGAACTAGTGGTTTTGACAGGAGATTTATATTTTTAATTATGACACGAGAAAGAGCATCCTTTGGCAGTCAAAAAACATCCCCATTGCACCCCTGTAGCATCACTCTAGGGGGAGCTACACCCCCTTGAAGTGAAAACACTTAATTGGCTATAACTTCCGAACGTGCCGTCCAATCTGGTCCAGTTTTTGCGTGATATCATCTTTAAGGATACTGCAAATTCTCACATAATTATTGTTCTCGGAAACGATCCCGTGACGCAGATCTCGAGATATCGCAAGCGCACCTGAAGCTTTCCCGCCATTTTTCATTAGGAATGCGATGAAATAAAAGTTTTATATTTATCCCATGTTGTAACTGAGATTTCAACTATTAAAACATGCCTTTAAACAGCCAAGAATGATGTTGTTAAGAAACTAAATTTTTCATTTGAAGACACGCCTAAATGTTGCGAGTTTCACTCGGGGTAATCGGGTGACAATCGCTTGGCGCGCGTGGTAGGCTATTAGTCACCCGATAACGGAAATTGTACCGGAAAAGTTATAAGCGAGAAACACCGGGACACCTAGGATATGAACGAGTTACGTTTGTACCTCGAAGACGGCGACGAAGCGCTCCTTCCAGATTTGGGAAAACGCTTCTTTATACACGATAGATCTCCCGTAAATCTACCATCGATCTACCGTGAACCTGACGCGGAGCTCCACCAGGCCCTAGGATTACGATTAATTTTCCATATCCAATCTAATCAGATCAATCCACAAGATAGTTCCATATTACACAAGCCTTCTATCTATGAGGATGGGCTTAGATATTACGTAATACAAATGCACTATGGGATGAATGTTTATTTTTATTTAATTACAGTCAGTACGTCTCGACTCAGAAAGGAATATTGTAGAGTTATGTTTGAGTGTCGAAGTGATGTCTGACTGTATTAAGAGACATCGTGTAATTGGGACTTCGCATTCTCTGTTTAATTCTCATCAATCAACTAAAAACAAAAGCCCATCGGGTAGCGTATTATATAGTATACATAGGGAACTGACTTTACTGTCATTACTGTAACTTAGAAACAAAAACAAGGAAGAAAACTCAGAATTTGCATATCTTTGCCACTTTGATTGGTGAACTTTGATCGGCTCCCTTTTAAAAACTGTGCACTTCTCAACAAAACGAAGATAATTTTCGTAACCTGCTTTTGAACCTGATTCTCGCTATGTCGAGATTATCATCGAATTTTGGGGCACCGTGTATATGATTACATCAAGCGTAACTTACACGAATTTGATACATCAGAGTACCCTTCGAATAACATTTAGAACATGCCACTAGCGAATAAAAAGTTATTAGGCCTGATAAAGGATGAAAACAATGGGAAAATTATGACTGAATTTGTAGAACTGCAAGCAAATACAGGGTGTCCCAGAATTACTTTTGGACCGGAAAGTGGGCGATGGCTGGAGGTGCCCTGAGTACCCTCCCCCAAACCGTTTGCCAAAATTCGCAATAGTTTTTAAATGAGAAGCATTTAAGTGGCACCAATCAGAATGAAGGATTTCC
>JASANN010000491.1:0-19327 GCA_031762395.1 Calameuta pygmaea
TTAACCTAGCAGCCTGAACGGCCGTGCATTTCCGTAACCGTCCGCTCCCGTTCGTGCCTCCAGTTGCGTTTGCTGATATTACGCGACCCCAAAGATCAGCACCTACGGTTGTGTTTCTCGATTTTACGCGTCCCCAAAAATCGGCAGGATCCGTTAAGCTATCGTCTTTCTGATAGGTTCCGTCTGCTTCCCACTTCTTCCCAACTCGTCAACTCCCACTTCCTATCGGCCGTCAATTCTTGGTGAAACAAGAATTGGCTGGCGCCCGCCTGGTTTGCGGATGCTCGAGCCAAGGGTGGACGGCCGAAGGTAACGTAGATCGTTTCCCGCAGATCGTTCGTTCTTGGATTTTGCTATCGGGATCGAGTAAAGTTAAGCAATACGTTACAAATTATACGTTGTGACGTTAATTTGGAACAGGCGGAACTCTCCAAGCTATCCGCAGCGATACAAGGATAGGTCACAAATTTCGGTACTCCCTATTTTTCCCCGAAATCTTGAAATTCAGAATACTGAAGAGGTATATGCTACTGGGCGTCAGGCACACCTTTGTGCAGCGAAACGGTATAGGAAAATTCCGAGGGAAAGAAGAGAACTAGCTAGACTAATTAGGTCGCAACGAGATAGTAAAGGGGCGGGGAGGAACGCATAGAGGGTACGATGAATAAAGATTGAGAATTTCAGTGTTTAACAATAACCAAAATAACAAATGGCCCTTTATTTGAAACTTAAAAGAATCAAAAGTGATAACAAAGTAAAAAAATGAATTAATAACCTGGGTACGAATAATATGAAAGCCACGCGTTACGAGATTCCCTAAGGAACGCGTGGATAAACGACGGTATACGATAATAAACGTTCGCTCGCGATTCTTATTTAGTTGCCGATATCGGATTACGCTTACAAAGGTCGATACTACCTACGCCCTGAGAAGGCGTTGCTACACGATTCTGGCGAATACCGGCACGAAGCGGTTCGGGTGGCGGATCAGAATGTCGAAATTTTCAAGTAATATAAAACGTACAGGAGATGGATATGAACAGATTCATAGGAAATAAATATTGTATTATAATAGAATATGGTACTCTAGAGACCAGAAGAAAGATATCGACTCGACAAGTACAGATACAAAGAAATGATACTGAAATACACGGGACTAAGGAATCCCGCGGTATTAGACGGGAGATAATAATTAGGTATCGAAAATATCGTTCTCTTACACAATAATATAGCCTCTTTAAAATCAGGCCTTGTTAAAAATTACTATAATCTATTGGCGGATTCACGGGAAGCGTGATACCAGATCCTCTACTATTCTCCAGGGTCACCGAGAGTAACACAATAGTCGAATTATATACTAGACAATAGATTACAATAAATAGAAGGTTCAAACTGTAAGCACGGAATCTTTTCCTTCTGAACGTTATGCGATCGTCTCCTGGGCCGAAACCGGGAGAAAAGTAACAACGAGATAAGAGTTCGCAATTAAACGATAATTGCTACAACGGAAAAGATTTCGTCCTCTCGACGACGAGACGTTTATCGTGAACGATACAAAGGTACTTTTTCAATTGCGTGTGAAGTTAGCAGCTCAACTTCCAGCAGATCACAAATAAATGGGAGTTCTCTTCGCATGCAACTGAGTTCTATAGTTCCTGATACATTTTAGTAAGAGTTCAAGTGATTTTACCGAAAAAAAACCAGTTTGACAAAATGATCTGCTAATGTTTAAAAAAAAAATTAAGAAGATAGGAGTAAAGGGGGACTGTTAACGGATTATGCTCTTTAATATCTATTCTCTCTCTCTGTGTAGGTATCCTTCTTTCCTTTAGTTAAATTATAGAACTCTCTGGATCCTTGAGAATAGACTATTCTAGATCATTATCGATCGAGCGCAGTGGAGAATTCTAGATCTACTACTAAAGGGTATATACGTCGTTCTGGACGCGTCCTCTAGTGCGCAAGAAGGTGCTCTCGAGGTGTTTCATAGTGGAAATTATGAACCGTCTAATCTAGTACTATATCTGTGATGGTTCTCTCTTTTAATAAGTTTAATCTCTATTTGTTCAAAGTGTTATCTCTCTCTTCCTATCATCCAAAAAAAAGACGTTACCTCGAACTTCTCGAAGGTTCCTCTCGAGTCTTTGTAAGACCTAGCAGTTCTCTCGCCTTGTAAGGGTTATTCGAGTCAATTCTCTCCTTTACAAGACCCGTCTTGCAATCTCTTCCTTTCCTCTCTATCTGTGTCTTTCTCTATCGTGCTATCATAAAATCAACGCTTTATTGTTTAACTTCTGTTATTCCCCCAGTTATATTTCTGTGCATACCTCCTAAGTTCTATCACTAGTAGCTTTACTCTTCTCTTGTCTGGTGCTGCTCCTTAACCAGAGTTTTTACAAGTATTATTTTTAACAGCTAACTTGCCGTAGCAGATCATTTTTTTTTTTCAAAGATCATCGGATTTTATAGATTTTGAAGAGATTTATAGTTCTACATAGTATTCGTGAATAGTTCTGCCTTTAGAACTGCACAAAAAATATTTTCAGCAATTTACTTCGAATATGTACAAAAACGGGTACAGTGACTCCCATTACATCTGATCGTGTATAGGCGCGAGTTCTGGGCTACTTACGGATCCTAAGTGATAGAACTAGTGCTCTTCCATAAGTATCAGAAGAGTTTCCAGAACTCCAATTTTCCAGTGCCTACGCACAAGCGGATTACATCAACAATTTTTAATAGATATTCAAAAAGTACTGGAGGCTAGAACTCCATTGATACTTTCATGCTCTTTTCGATTCCGGGACCAAAAGTGGAGGTTCCTATTTGAAATCTGACAGTTGACCTTGAAATGACCTTGAAGGTTACCGACAAGGTCAAAATCGAGATCACCGTTGACTTCCTCGTTGAAAGTTACTTTAAGAATTACCTTCACCTCCTTGAAAAATATTTTATTTGAGAAAATAAAATATATAATACAAATAGGTTGTAAAAATGGTGTATATCTTACTCTTTTCCAATTTCTACCTGGTGAAAGCGAGATTATTTTATAATTTGTGACGTACTGGGCCACTGACTCAGGGTCTTCACAAATGCAACTATCGCAAAATAAAAGGGTTCCCGTAAAGAAAAGGGAGCACGGGATATGGAAAGATCATTGAATATTATTAATAAAGTAAATGCCGCTCCAATTAGCAGGAATCATAAGAGAAATGAAGCCGGTAATAGAAGAGAAAAGATAAAGCTCGTAATAGTATAACTTACATAATAATACTCGAAACTAAACTAAATCACATAATCAAAACAATGGCAGAAGGGACAGCTCGCTCGGGAGGTCGCAATGTGTGGTGATCGGGATGATGGGTTTTTAAAGGTTTTGGGTGGGGAAGGAGGGGCAGGGCGGACTTACCGGCACTAGATACGACGAAAATAACACTTGGTCGCCAGCTACTGTTACGGTGTAGCACCGTCGAGTGACATCGGGAAGTCCTCGAATGTTTACTCTATTCTAAATTGCACGGCTAGTGGGGGAATAGGTGAGGGGTCTCAGGGAAGAAGGTTCCCGAACCCAAAAATGGCTATGTTGGATTATTTAGTCTCGTTCATATCTGGAATTCTTCAATAGTAACTTATTTCTTCAAAAACAAATCGAAGTAGAGAATACCTGAGAGGTAACATAAACATAGATCTCCCAAAAAACACCTACGTGTAAAAAACTACGCCAAGTACAGGAATGCTGTGAATTCCTGCAATAAAAAGTATTGATATCATATTATTGAGGCCAAGTACGTAAGTCACTACGCGTCTTCCTATTATATGATCTAGCACTGGCCCATCATTTTAATTGTATTTTCAAAATTTCCTATAACGTTTTCGCTACTCTTTTAGATTACTACTGCTTCCCGTATTTAATTATGATTTAATGGTGATTTGATAATTAATAAAAGTTCAGGTGATTCCTTATCGAGTACTACTTGGCGGGTCATGGAGGATGGGATTCTTTTGCTCTTTGTGACTAGAAGTTAGTCTCCTATAGAAGTCCTTAGTGTCCAGACGGTCTTTCCTTGATGGATTAAATAAAGACTAAACTTAAGATAATATATCCACTGTATTTTTATTCATTAAAACACCCATTTTTAATAGGCTACTTACAAATGTCTCCGGGTTTCGATAGGCAAAGGGGCGTTGCAGGAGGAGGAGGGGATACGGAGGGTTGCTAAAATGGGCGCAAGATACTAAAAACTACGATGCACGCAATATATCACTGGCCTGAGGACTTCCGGTTGGACCTTGAAAGACGACAGCACATTTTCTGTATTAGTCGAGTCATCGGTATTTCGATTTGCAATCTGTGAGTTGCTCGAGGAATGTTTAGTCTCGGAGGTTTCCTATAATCCTTTTCGATAAATTTGGTGAAATATTTTTGAAGACAAAGCTCATCAAAGCAAAGTTGAAAGAATTCTGAGGAAGTGAAGGTGGAAAGAGCTAAGGCAGGATATTAAAGATGGTGGTGGATTGTGTCCGTCTAGCTGTTTTTGAACTGTCTAATTGAAAAGGTATTTTTCGAAATTGAAAGATCTCTATGTAATTTAGATTTATATAGTGTTACGTCCGCGTGAGAAATCAGGTTCCACATCCGCGGTAGATAACTAAGTATCAAAAGGCCAATACATAGTGACCCTTGGAAGCGGTTCATCACATAGTGACCCTTGGAAGCGGTTCATCACATAGTGACCCTTGGAAGCGGTTATCTCGCATATGGGTCCCAGGTTTAGGGAAGCGCCAGACTAGGTGAATTGGCCTTCATTCTGGTTCGGACGTAACATATGTAAATTTTTGGGGGCTCGTCCGGGATCATATTGCTAATGATTACTAGGGAAAAATTAGAACTAGGCGTAGTGGAAGAAAATTTGGAAAGTGCTTTCCTACCGATTCCTCAAGTAATTCAACCTACTCCTAATATTGAAGCTGGTAAGGAATATTATAGGGAATTACAAGAGGAAATAGAAATCATTAATAAATCTTTTAGAGAACTTGTACCACAATCACCCATACCGTTTGAAAAAATGCCTAGTAATAGTCAATTAGTATCCCTGAGGGACGCCCTTGAGGTGGTACCTGAGTTTGACGGTGAAAATATTCCTTTAAGTGAATTTATAGCAGGATGTGCCGAAGCAAAGGCAATGATTCCTTCGGAAGTTGAAGCAAATCTAACAAAAATTATACGTGCCCGCGTCACGGGCGAAGCTAGGAAAACTATGTCTGGGCAGAAGTTTAGTACAATCAATGAATTAATTAAGTATTTAAAAGGGATTTTTGCGCCTGCTAAATCGATCTATAGACTTCATGGGGAACTAGGAACCATATATCAAAAGAAGAATGAGCGCGTCATCACCTTTGCAAATAGAATTAAAGATATAGGAAATCAAATCGTGGAAGTACGTAAGTTGGAAAATGGTGGAACAGCAAAACCAACGTTTAAAATAGAAATTGATGGTGCTTTGGGATTAAGACCTGAAATTGAACCGAGATTAACTAAAAGATCCGAAATAGATGAAACAGTGTCGCAAGCTATAAGTATTGAAAGACTATTAGAAATACGAGAGGAATTACGAGGAGGGAAACCTCAGAATCAAGAAAGCACCCCTTCTACCTCAAGGCAAACACAAAAGCAACAAGGAGTTAATTTGGTACAGCCACAGAAATTAATTTGTCAAATTTGTAAAAAGGAAGGACACACTGCTGATAGATGTCGTCAAATTTCAAATACATCAAATCAAATATATCAGGGAAGTAGACCATCGGGAAATAATAATTGTAATTTTGAAGTTATTTGTAAAATTTGCAAGAAGAGAGGACATGTTGCCAGTACATGTCGGCAACTAAATTTACAACAAATACCGTCAATGAATATTCCAACTTGCCAATTTTGTTCAAAGCAAGGACATAATGCTAGTAATTGTAGATTGCGTAATATGCCTTCTGCCAGAGGTCATTCTGCTGAAACTTCCCGATATAGACAGGAACAGCCGCAAATTCAATGCAATTCTTATCGGAATTCTGTTTCATGCCAACTTTGTCAAAGAATAGGTCATACAGCCTACACAAGTAGACAATATCAAGTAACTACTAGAGACTCAGGAACGAGAGCATTACCTCCAATAGAAGCATCGCGAAATCAAAATCTAGACATTTGCAGATATTGCAAGAGAATAGGGCACACAATAGATGTTTGTAGACAGAGACAATTTGCAAATGATAGATGTGGTCAAAAAGTAAATTCGGGAAACGAGAGTGGGGCTCCTGGGCAGAGTGCACCACAGGGAACTCCTGGATATCAGAACCAGCACTCAGCAGTAGTCACTTCAATTCAAGAAGTGATTCAAGAATAGCACGTGTAACCACTGTAAATCTGAATCATAAAAATAGTAGTGCCACGGTGAGATTAATATTTGAGGAAACTCCTATACCTGTAACTTTATTGCTTGATACTGGAGCTGGTCCGAATCTAGTAAAGGAAAGTGCCGTTATAACGGAATGCTAGTCAATCGCAAAGAAATATTACATTTGAAAGGATTAACTCTTGAAGTAGTGCAAGCTCTTGGCAAAATTAAAATGAGCATCTTGGGTAGTGAGGCTGTTTTTCATCTAGTTCCAAATGATTTTCCTATATCACAGTCTGGTCTTTTAGGAGATGAATTCTTTAATCAAGTACCTGCTGTAATTGATTATAAACAACAACAGTTAGTATTGCCGAATGCAACTGTTCCATTCGAATCACGAGAAACTATTACAGTTCCAGCGAGAACAAAAAGTATGTTCTACATAAGAGTAGCTAATTCCACAGTGAAGGAAGAATATATTCCCAAGCTAAATAAAATGCCATTTGGGCTAAAGAATGCGCCAGCCACTTTTCAGAGACCTATGGACATAGTGCTAACCGGTATGCAAGGTGAAGAGTTGTTCGTTTATCTAGACGATATAGTGATCTATGCTTCTTCTTTAGAAGAGCATACGGAAAAATTCAAAAAATTGATGGAACGATTAAGGTCATCGAATCTGAAGTTACAGCCTGACAAATGCGAATTTCTAAGGAAGGAAGTAGCGTATCTCGGTCATCTCATTAGTGAGAATGCAGTAGAAGCAGTACGTGAATTTCCACCCCCAAAGAATGTCAAAAATGTTAGACAATTCTTAGGCTTGGCAGGCTATTACCGACGATTCGTAGAAGGTTTTTCAAAAATTGTTAAGCCTCTGTCCAGATTGTTAAAAGATTATGTGTCTTTTATCTGGACGGATAAAGAACAGGCATCATTTGAAATATTAAAGGAGAAGTTATGAAAAGGAAGCATTAGCAATTTACCCTCATCACTGACCATAAACCACTGGAATGGTTTAAAAGCGCGACCAATGTAAATTCGAGGATAGCTCGTTGGCGATTGAAATTAGCAGAATATGATTACAAGGTTTTTTATAAAGCAGGGAAAATGAATGTAAATGCAGATGCTCTGTTTAGGAATCCAGTATCAAAAGAATCTAATCAGGTTTTTATGACTACTCGAAGTCAGTCAGTCACTAAACCAAAGCGACTAGAAATTGAGGATATAAGAAGGTTATTAGAAGAATCCGAGTCAGAAGAATCACTAAATGAAAATGATTCCTCACCCTCAACAGGAGATGCAGAGAATCCTATCTTAGGAGACCATGTGACTTGGAACCTGAAGCTGAAATCCATTCCGAATCTGAATCCATTCTTCACAATTCTAATTATGCAATTGATTCTGGATCTGAATCTATAATTTCCACTGATTATAATATACAAACTAGGAGTAAAAAGAAACAAGCTGGGCGTAGGAAACAACCGTTGACAGATAAAATAATGTCACAAGTAAATGATCCGTTAGAAGAAATGGGAGGATACACAATAGATAGGGAAGAAACCTCTAGTCTGATAGATTAAATAAATGAAACAGACATAGAATCCGATAGTGAAGATAGTGATTTATTAGAACATGAGGATAATGACAATGAACCTGTTAACCAGAAGTCCAAACCATTATTGCGTGCTGGTGGCAAGGTAGTAGAAAGCAAGGATTTGTTTCAATATCGTAAACATAATCTTGCCTATTTTGTAACTACAACAGGAGAACCGTGCGATAATGGATCTACAGTGATCAGTGAAAGGAATTTAATACCAAAATTAACTGATTTAGAACTAGGAAAGGTAAAGGTAATAAAAGAGAAGAATAGGTACCATCTGCTAATTCCTATAAGTGAAGGGAAAACGGAAGGGCCAACACTAACACTTAGGTAGTCGAGTCAGCTATAAAAAATCTTCGAGAAATAACTAGTGAAATGAAATTAGCTTCATTTGCAATAACCAAAAGCAAGGAGATATTAAACATCCCATGGAACGAAATTCAACATCGGCTAGTAAAGAAATTTTCTACAACTGATAGCAAAGTAATAATTTGCAATGGACTCATAAAGTATCCTCCTCTGCAACAGCGAAAGACGATACTTGAGGAGATGTACGAGCCATAGGAGGATATCGGGGTGTGTCAATGACATATAACCGAATTCGACAACTATACTACTGGGAAAATTTAAAGTCAGATGTTCAACAGTTCATACAACAATGCTTATAATGCCAATTGAAGAAACTAGTAAGAGTAAAGACAAAACAACCCATGATTATTACTGACACTCTCGGTTCCACATTTGATACAATTGCTATGGATATTGTGGATCCGATGCCAAAGACTAAAAACGGCCACGAATACATACTGACTATACAAGACCAGTTATCAAAGTACAGCCTAGCTATACCATTATCAAATATGACAGCAGTAACAGTAGCTGATGCATTTGTAAAAAGATTTATTTACATATTTGGAGCACCAAAATCAGTACTGACTGATCAAGGACGGAATTTCCTTAGCGAGAAGACAGCAACGTATGATGACTATCTTATCGATCTAGTAACACGAATCCATAAGATCCAAGATACTGCTGGGAGAAATTTAATAGGTGCAAAAGAAAGGTCAAAAGAGCATTATAACAAAAAGGCAAATCCAAAATGCTTTAAAGAGGGAGATTATGTATTACTGTTAAAAGGTCCAAAACCAGGAAAACTAGGTGATCAATATACAGAACTACGTGAAGTTCTAGAAATACTGAATAGGAATAATGTTAGAATAAGGATAAATAAGAATTCTAAGATCGTTCATACAAATAGGTTGAAACATTCAAATATCAAACAGTAGTACAATAAAAAAAAAAGAATCTATAAATTGCAGATGAAGGAATTCATTGGTTTGACTGTAATAATGTTAGGCGTGCTATGGAACATCCATGCCGTGGATTCCCTGGTCGGCTACGACTGTGGGACTAAAGCCGCAAACGTCACGACCATGTCATTATTAGACGTTGGGCATTGCGATGTACCACCTCCAAAAACAAACTCAACTAAAGTATAGTCATAACTATTACAAATTAATAATTTCCGTACAGTCAAGGTAATGCAATGCAAAATAGAAATAGACCGAGTTATCTTCAAATGTCGTATGTTTTCACATACGAGTACTGTTTCCAACGGGAAGTATCAATATATAGAGGAAATATCACGTGATACCTGTAATAGAATCCATAATACTGGAACTTATAATATGGGTAATGCCATTATAACTGGACAATAACTATATTGGTATAATCATACCAATATAAGGTCGACAGCTTTAGCTGGTTTTATAGGAAGTAATAGCGAATGTGAAGGAACCGCTTATTCAGATCCTTATGGAAGATGGCAGGGTGTTATTTTTCAAGCCACTATTAAGGTCACTTTACAAACCTATATTTCGCAATTGAAACTAGCTGAAAATCGTGTTTACATGAGATCTGGGGTACATTGTGAATTAATGGCTGGTGAGTGTATAGATCTTGAAGGAGGATATACTTTTTGGGATACAGTAGATACCTACAAGCAACTGCCAGTTTCATAAGTATGGGGTTTTGTATGAGGGATTCGCGATCAGAGCCGAATCTTATAATCAGGAGAATGCACAGATAGTTTATTCCTTGCCGACCAATGATGTAACTTTTGTTCTAACTCAAAAATCAATTGAAACGGTATATGGTTAGAGTTTAGTGCGAACTGATCATCCGAAACTTCTAGTTTTCGAAACCACTCGTGGTAAACCATTCGTAGAAAAAACTTACTTAGACGTAATAAATATGGATATATTTTCTTATGCTAATTCAAAATTTGTTTACGTAGAAAAACACATCCGACAACAAATAAATCAATTGTATCGAGATGTTTTAATACAAAGATGTAACCTCGAGCGACAGTCATTAAGAAATGCATTAGCTGTAGCGACACAAGCGCCCGATGAATTCGCATACCATCTAATGAAAGGGCCCGGTTATATGGCAGTAGTAGCCGGAGAAGTCGTACATATTGTCAAATGTGTGCCTGTCGAAGTCACAGTGAGCAGGACACCTGAATGTTACATTTAGCTGCTTCTAGAAAAGGACAACCAAACTTGGACAACAAACAAGATAGTGGATACACTGATGTATGGCTACGTTCGTCATACAGTATATGGTTGGTCACTGTATCTGATTGGAGCAATTTGGGACTCCGTCACCTAACTATTAATACATCTCGCCAATAAGGTAAAGAATCCACCTAGCAGTCAAAGGGAACCTGACGTAGAGCAAAGACTTCAAAGGGAAAGGCTCCAATCAGAAGGGGAGAATGATCAAGAGTTGCCAAGTATTGGTAATCGAAGGAAACCTCAACCTTTACAAGAAGAATCAACATCATCCACACCTGCCGAACTAATCACACTAATGCTATAATAACACCTCCAACGAAACCTTATTACACTTTTACAACCAATTAACGATACTGAATTAACCCTTACATACAAAAATCATCGGAACTATTAGCCGAATATTTTTTTTCTCATTATACTCCTACCATTAAATCTGACTAAATTAGACCTTAGTGGAACATATTCCTATATCTCCAAACATTCTGTTGCATGTACACTTGGTAGTAGATATTTAGAACCAATTAGATGATCTGAACATATCTAAAGCACACCACACTGTTACAGTCATCATGGCTCACTTGGGGTACCACGATTCTGCTCTCCATGTAAAAGCGATAGAGACCCTTGACTTAGGAAAGGATCTCCTGGTGGTCGTATCCTCTATTTCCACACCAACATCCTTCTGGGTTCAGCCGTGCGGGCTGAAAGAAAACGGTCAGACAATGGATAACCTGCTCCGCACATACTATTGACAGGTCCCAGGAGCACTACGGCCGATGGAGTGGGAGGATATCCGCTTTGGAGGACTAGGTGCAATATGCACAGGAGGGATCTGGTGTCGGGCAGTGATATCAGACCAGATCAATGGGAGGGCCCGAATTGCCTTGACGGACAAGGGTAGCATCCAGTGGGTGAACAATTCCCGCCTCCACTACTTTCCCAAGGCGTTTAAAACTATCCCATGGGCCGCTATGCTATGCGGATTAAGCACCGTCAGGCCCCTGGCAAGTCGAGGTGGTCGGTGGAGTGCTGTCACCTTCTCCGAGAGACAGTGGGGTTATCCAGAATTTGGATTCACGTCGACCGGAGAAACCAGGATGGGACTTCCTGGGTCACCCTGTATCACCATCTACGGATGGAGCCGAGCTTACAGGACCTGGTAATCGAGGCTGATCTAGGCCAGAGAGGTCAGAGGGGAACCACGGTCGAGGAAGGTGAATTCCTCGTCGGGGATTGGACACCTTACGAAGAGGCCGACTATGGTCTAGAGGACAATTGAGAAGTGCAACGTGTGTGCGTGCGTGTGTGTGTTTAGGTTATATTGTAGATTGTATTAACATTTACCTCTAAATTTAATATACTATTATTAGTATTATTCAGATTCCTATTATAATCACTATTATCATTGCTATTACTACTACCACTACAGTTACCACCTTCATTATTATATTTTATTATCATTATCATTCTGCTACTATTAGTAGTATTCTAATTGTTATTGTTATTACTACCCCTAATATTATTAAGCACTAGTACTATAGTCTAACCACTTACCTTGTTTGATACTAGATTTAATTATTTCATTGTTTCTTTCTTTTTCGTTATAGCTGATGTTAGTATCCTCATAATTGTAACCCTATTATTAATTTTAAATCAAGGGTTAGGTGTCAGCCAGTTAAATAATTTCTTTTCTACTCAAGCATTAATTCCAGCATAATTGTATTTTCTGTTGTAGTTTCATTACCTTTTAAGAATTGTGATTTTCGGCTGCGACATCTAACCTCTGATCAATAGTATTGGAGAATGACGCTTCCACTAATACGAATGTCTGGAATGTACCCCCGATATTCGTCTTAGGGGGGAGGTGTTACGTCCGCGTGAGAAATCAGGTTCCACATCCGCGGTCGATAACTAAGTATCAAAAGGCGAATCAGTGGAGTCTGGTTTTCATCACATAGTGACCCTTGGAAGCGATTATTTCGCATATGGGTCCCAGGTTTAGGGAAACGCGGGATGAAACTTCCAAGAGGATACATCTATAAAAAAAATTGTACCTAAAAAACTGCCCTAACTATTGGTAATTTCTCTCAAGTGTACATGTGCATCGGTCCGTACATTCCTGACATGATGAAGCATGTCTTCTTCCCGAATCATCGGGAATATTACAAATATGCAGTTCTTCAAACTTTTCCTCCCACTCGAAAGAGTCAAATGGCAAAAATTGACTCATAGCTGCACCGTACAAGTTATTTACATCGTAATACATAAGATATGATTCTTCTTTGCTTGGATCGAATTCTACGCCCATAAATCTGTTGTTCGCTTTGGCATATCTGCTTGAACATTGAGCTACGCCACCTCAAATACCTCTCTCGATAAATAACAACATCTCTACGTTGGTTAACAACTCAAGTTCAACACCGGTACACTTGAGCATGGCGTCAAAAGCAAGGCCTGGTGCAGTATAATAATGAAGAGGATCTAACTTGTAGATAGAGGAGCAATTACGTCTGAAATTTTCAAAGATATCAGCCAAAAGCAAAACATCCGTTTTCAAATACAAATCGGAATATTCACCCAATGTTCTTATGTGAAAAGTTTGCCAAACTTTAGATGCATGTACATAATCTGAGTCTGAAATTTCTTCATTATTTAATTCTGAATAAAATTTTTCTTTAGGCGGTAATTGCTCATCACCAAGTTTTGTCCAACTGTCCACGTAATCGTAAGGAAAAACACCTTTTCTCGTTAATAAGTTAAATTCTTCTTCAGTGTTGCAGTGCTTACGAACGATTAATTTTTCACTACTTTTCAGATACGAGGCTAGTTTGTCAATACTGCTTGACATAAACCTAAATGAATCGATAAATCTGAAATTTACAATCGTATCTTTAACGCTTTTCGTAAAGAATATATAACGTTCATTGTTTACTGGCAATAGGTTCATGGAACCCTCGAAGGATGTTGCTAAGGCTTTAATCAAGGAATGTGAATCATAACCAGATAAGTTATGAAACACAACAGGAACGGTATGCGAGTTCTTGTAATTTAAATTACAACTCTCATGCGCAGCACCCCGATATTTACCCTTAAAATGACAATGATCGCGATGCTTCACATCTTGAGATGTAAACGGATTTTCATAAATGTGGCAAGCCTGTTTAGAATAAAATTCATTTTTTTTGTTCGAAATTCAATGATTCCATAGACACGTTACGTTTAAGGTGAAATTCTACGAATTGAGCTAACTCTTTTAATTCGTTTAAAAACCACTTTATACAATTATTTCCACGATTGGCTTCAAATTTGGAGATGGAGTCATCAAAATGACATTTTAGATAGTACGCGATGCTGTGTGGAACATGCTTCTGATAGACCATTGTGTTTGACGACTTAGAAATATCCGAAACTGCCTCTAAAATACACTCAATGTCAGCGTATATAACAAAAGGTACAGCTTCTTTGTCTTTATAATTTTTGAATTTTAGAATTTTATCCTTCTCATTTGGTAATTCTACTCTACATTTATTTATATTTATGCAGTCGAGTCTATGTTTTTCGTAAGAAATTTCTGTTGTGAAGTGACATAAGCATCTATCGCACAGTATGATACAACCATGATGCTTTGAAATTTGAGATCTTAATGAACGAGACAGATTTCGGATCCAAGCAAAGTGGTAAACATTACAATCTCTAAAATCTATGTCATCTCCATTCGAGTATATTTCCGTTTCTAGCCTAAGTAGGTAAATTACTTTTTTATTCGATTTTTCTTGATTCAAATAAATTGGTACTATCTCATTAGTACCCTTATTCTCATCGCACTCTATTCCGTAAACTTTTATTGCCAAATCATTCACCTTTCGAATTTTGGAATATCCTTCAAACCAATGGGAAAATTTAAACCTTCATACCTTAGCACTGAGCTCAAATGGGGGTACGAACTGATAGAGCTTACATTATTTTTAGTTGGATGAAGACCTGCGGTAACGGACCAGAGAAAGCAATACGGGTCATTATTTCTAATGTTCACAACTGCTTTCTTATTTTGCACATCCTTTAGTAGTTCGATGAAGGTAGACAGACCACCGTGTATCGGAATATATTTGTTGATGTTCACCGCCAAGTTTATAATTTCCATCAATGACCAGCCTGATTCCTTCTCTTGAAAGTCTTCAACCTTAGCTAATAACTTTTCCTTCACATCTGTATCAAACCAGTGGCTGACATCGGTGGACGGTAGAATAACTTCATTCTTAATATTGAAGAACTGTAGTTCCTCGACAATCTCACCTCCTTTTATGGTCTCGAATTTACAACAATACAAGACGACGTTCATTTTCAAGTTTCCCTCCTTTCGAAGCGCGTTTTTCACTCTAGCAGTGAACAATTTTCTGGAATCTTCGAAAACCGGTCCAAGTCCTTGTGTCGCAAATTTGCAATCACTCCAGTCCTTATTCTTCCCTTGAAAGCAGATTCCAACTCGCGTCAACGCACTCATCACTTCTTCTCTCTTCCGCTGTTCCTCCGCCTCTTTTTTGAAGTTGTTAAAATTTTGGTTTTCTCTCCGATCGTAAGAGTAACGTTTCTCAAAATTTTATTTAAAAGTCTGATATTTTGAGTTCCAAATTTCGTCCATTTTTCAATTTCTGCAATCGATGATCCTTTCTTCAGAAGTTAATATGCCCCTTCCATAATTTCGATCAACTTTGTACACTTTGCAGAATCCATTTTGTTGACAATAATAATGCACTTGAAGGTTCGATGAACAATGATCGCTGCGCATCACCGAAGGGCCTTTTATACCAAGGTTTCAAGGTTTTCCTGGAATTGTTTTGCATCGGTTCGAGCGATAAGGCACCTACCCGAATTGCGCACTTTGCGCTCGAACTTTCCGACGCGCATTCGGAAATGCATAAAGGATCGCTTATCTTCTGCGAGTAATTCGATACCCTGAATAACAAGATCAAAACAGTGTCCGGCTACGGCCTGAAGTCTGCATGGGGGGTCGGGGGAGTCATCGACAGCTTCGGCACGAGGGCTGCCGTTCGAAGCCTGTACGAACCTGCACGGAAACTTCCTGGAATCGAATGGCTGACGAGAGCCGACGAATTTCTTGGAATCGATGCTGCATTCCGGAGGCCTGCATCCTCGATGCGCAATTCTGCGAGATAACGTTCGAGGTCAAAATGGCTGAAGGCTGCCGTCTGAAATCTGCACGCTTCGGGGGACGGAGGAAGAGGGTTCATCGAAGCTTCTAGAAGGCTACTCCGGGTGGAGGGCAACATTCAAGTTCAAAACGGCTGAAGGCTGCCGTGTGAAATCTACATGCCCCGGGGAGGAAGGATGAGGGTTCTTCGAAGTTTCTAGAAGGTTATCCCAGGTGGGGGGCAAGGGGCTGCTTCAAAACGTCGTGCGAGAGGACCGCCGGCTCCGGGAGCGATCGTTCGCGACTTAGCACGGACGCGAACCGTTGAAGCTTCTAGAATGTTCTAGAAGGTCTTAGAATTTTCCAGAAGGTTGGAATTGAGGGATCTTGATGACGTCACTTCCGGAAAATGTGGGCGCACACGTTGCCAACTTAGCGCGGACACCCACCTTGGAAGGTTCTAGAGTGTCGGTAAATGTCGGTGCAGGAATCTGTATCCAGAATGCCCACAGCTATACTACTAACAGTCAAATGCGCCGGTGGTTCCACCTTTGTCCACGCACAATTTTCATCTTCAGATTTAGAAAAGTTTACTGCGATTCTTCTGTATGAGCGAACATGTTTCGTACCTAAAAACTCTGTCTTCGCGGCAGTGCTTGCAGATCCACCAGTAGTCAGGTTGACCGCGGAAGTGGATGGAGTATCACTTGTTTGATCACCGGATTTATCACGCATTACTAAACACACATCGATCGAACGTAATGGTTCTAAAGACGTGATTAAACTTACCAGTGTCTCGTCTCTTTCCAATGTCACATGCAGTTCTCCAACCTCCTTTGTGACATGTGCGTCTGGTGTTTCCGCCGAAACATTTGCATTTTCGATGAACATCTGTGGAATCACATCATGAGCCAAACGACGCTTCGGACCAATGAAACAGCTCGGTTCAAAGTGTTCTTCGGATAGTCCGCAAATTCGAAGAGTTAGACGCTGATAACCCTTTGATTGCAGGATGTTTTTTGCTAAATGTGATGCCTAGCGACTTAGGTGGCAAGAGCGCCGTAGTCTCAACATCGCAAAGGAGACAAGAGCTGCTCGTGCAAAAGTGCAAATATGCAGCTATGCTGGGGCAGTTTCAAAATGAATAAAAATTGCTGTATGAGTCCAGCATGACAGATTCGAATTGAACAGCTGCAAATTTATAAAAATCACTATTATCTAACTTGAAGTTTTCTTTCATAAATGTATACTTCTTTTTAGGACGCCGCAGATTATTCAATCATGCATTTTTTAATTTAATTATACATTGATAGTACACAAAAATTCGTAGACCAACGGAATATTTTGTTTTATTTCAGACTAACAGTTTAGATACTACAATGCACGCCAGATAGTAACTCCGTAGTTGAGGCACTGCATATGAGCCTTTATAAAACATATGTTACACCGACATCTAGAAAAAAATTTAAATCATACATTCAAAGAATTTCTTTAAAGAAATTTCAAAAAATTTCTTTATGTTAAGCGTACTATTTCCTGTCCCCTTCTTCATGCCATGCGCTCGTATATTGCACCTCCCACTGCACGCCGCCACGGCCATTCTTTCCATGCTCGCACGAGGTCCCCGATCGCCTCTCGCCGATTTATGGGGCGCTCGTCGGTCATAACGATTTTGTTCCTGGCTCCTAGCGCGTCTCCAGGTAGATGAAATTGCGAAGAGTAATCGGAAAGGATCGGTAATATGCCTTCTCTTCCTCATTTAGTCCATCTAGATTCAAGTTCTCTAACGACCTGAAGAGGCGCATGGCCTCGACTTTGGTCGTCTCGATGGGAGAGCTGGGGGTGTTCGTTGCTCGAGTACAGAGTGGGACTACATGACAGGGTTCGAGCCCGATTGGCGCTAGAGTCAGGTCTACGTCGTGAGTATTCAAATTTATCGCATAAGTCTTTATGTAACCATCTGCTTGGGACACTAACGATTCACCTACAAATATCCCGGGGCATGCCTGAATTCTACCAATATATCCCTCTTTTGCGGGAGTATTAACGACCGAGATATCTATGAGTTTTTTGGTACCAGCTAGCAAACATACAGTGTGGTACCCTACTAGAGGTAAGCATTGATCACGGAATATTAATTCGTCGTTCCTAAAATTTAATAATGCTTTATTTCCTCTCAGAAACTGCATTCCTAGAATACCCTGTTGATACAGCATTACGTTTTGCACGCATATTAGTGGGATTTGTGTTCGACCGTTGTTGTGGAGGTGGTGGACTGTCGGGGCATTGCCTGGACGGTCCCTTCGCGAGTTTAAATGACCGGTATAGCTGTTGCCACGCGACCTTTTTACGAATCGTTCGGCGCGTTCCTTCTAGTGTCGCGTTTTTAGATGACAATCCTATTCCTCGTGATTTTTGTATTGGCAATAATTGCAACCGGTGCCTCCAAATCTGTTCCTAGTTTCTGTATTTGTACGGGGGCTTGGGCAATCGCAGCGGCAAGTGACCGAATTGTTTGCAGCCGTAGCACTGCAACGAACCCAAGGAACTCAGATCGTCACTGCGTGAAGGCTTATAGAAGCTCACGAGTTTGCTATTTGGGGGGTAGTGCATAACTATCCAACTGCGGGCTTCAATATCGGCCTTTGTCGCGAGGTTTATCGCCGTGTCTAAATCGGTGGGGTGCTTGTCCGCGAGAAATCCAAGCGTGTCTTTGTCAATCTGGAGGCGATTGATTTTCCGACTTCGCTCGGGTGCTCTCGTTCGAAGCACGTACGAATCTAGGATAGTAGGGCAATGCGTCCGATGACTGTAGGCTAGCAGAGGGTGAGGATGATAATGATCCAGAACCCACAGGTGATCACAATGAACCCCGTTTGCTGAATCTTTTATCTTTTTAGGAGAGGTTCAGATTCAGACAGCTACTAATCACAATGATATTGGGAGCTGAATCCTTCTGGTTAGGTAGGCCTGCAGTCCTGACCTGACAGCTCTATTACAATAACTTCGCTGCAGAACTATGCAGAGGTATTTGGGATGTCCTTCCTTACACTAGGGGGTATCACAATGATTCTTTAGGCCGGGTAAGACCAGCAGGGAGCTCAGACAGCTAATAATCACAATGATGTTGGGAGCTGAGTTTTTGTAGGAATTTAGGTTGTTGGTCGATTTCGATACGGTTTTGATAGAGTTAAGGACAGGGGAGGAACCTCCTGCCCGAGTTGAGGATATGGTGCCCAGCTGTCGCCCGATGCCCTGGGGAAGCGGCCGAAAGGAAGAGTTATCGGCTACAAGGATCTCGACCAATCAGAATGATTAGGTTCCGAATTCGGCTATTGTCAAATTAGTCTGTCTCGGGGCACCGACCGACGTGTCACGAGCTGGCTCGCGCTCCCGTGCTATCTGTTGATAGTTTTTCTAGCCGTGTTTAGGTACGGTATAGAGAGTTCTCGTGTATAGTTCTCGCGTTGCTCTCGCGACATCCAGAAAATTCTATGGATTTTCTGTGAGTGTTACGGAGGTGTAGTGCTGTGCCTTAGTGCAGTGCCCACCTGAGTGTCCCTTGGATACGGTTCTCGACGTTCCCGGATTAGCTGCACCAGCTCCGGTGAGGACTCCC
>JASANN010000492.1:7073-68914 GCA_031762395.1 Calameuta pygmaea
TTATATTTCGAGTAAATTGTGAAAGTAAGTCAAGATCCAATAATTTTTAGTAGTATTTGGAAAGCTTTATTCAATTTTTCGAATTTTCAATATGTCTGTGCAACTAATTCTTTTATTTTTCTCTTATTCCTTCTTCTTCTTATTCCGTTTTGTCTGTTCATGAAACATTTTTCAAAAATTAAAGTCTTACATAATGTCAAGTTGGCATCGCACTTTCTTAAAAATGTCTCAAAAGTGTTTCAACAATAGGCTTTTTCTTTCAATAGTTCTTGGGAAGTTCTATAGTTCCTGGTCTCGCTCTAAGGGTTGCTTTAGGAACCAGCAGAGAGATAGCGGAGAACCTCTGCCCGCCAAGCTACAGGTTCGTGTTCACGTTTCGCTCGGCTTCGACGGAATTCGCATTGTCGACGGAGGCGATGATCACAAAATCCTACTTCCAGACTCGCCGCTACGATTTAGCGCCATGATTTTGGTATCGCCTAAAATCATAGCGTTGTGCATCTCCCTACTCATCTCTGGTCAAGGAATACCTGTGAATCTTCGATATTAAATTTTATAGGATTTTTGTTTTATCTCGAAATCTCATACCAACCCATGATTCCATACGCACTTTCATGGCTATGGCTACGAAAATTCACATAGGATTATCCCATATTTTAAAAACCAGTTTCTTTTTACCATCGATCGGTATACATCAAATACCTATGTCTTTAACCTATAAACAAAATCATATTACCTACGGTTACTTTTTGTATTCCTAACCTCAGAGCGGCAGTCATTAAAACTCTAGTAACACCAACCTGTAGAAATTGTCGTTAATGTTATTTAAATTCTCTTGCTAGAATAACCTGAATCGATAACAAATTGTATAGATGCGTAGATTAAAGTGAATTATGATACGTTATATAGAAACGCCATGGAAATAAGTCATGGTGGTATGTCCACGCGTGACAAATTTGTGCGTGGGCGACATGGTAATAGGTACACCTAGAATTTCACCACGCGTCGAAATTCAGGTACAATGCCTGAAAATCTTATAAAGGGAGCAGATATGCCCAGGAATTCTTACTTATACGTTCCTTACACTAAGTTGAACTATATTTTTTTTAATCACAAAAAATAATACCAAATTACGATAAATTTAAGTAAAGCTGTTTCCTCTGATATTATTATCATTATCACTGTAGATACACGTAAAATCATAGTAGCTTCCGTGTCAAGCCTCCGTGTTCCTCTTCTCGCTGCTTTAACCCTAGTAATAAAAATTAATATAAAAGTCTGGATGAGACCATGATCCCAAGACTAACATCCTGTCAGGGATAACAATTTTTTTCCAACGTTACTGACCTATCCCACGCGATACTAAACTCCCGTCTTTGTTCTTAGCTCTGTTGACTTTCCTGGGGACGATATAGGGGTAGTTTTGTTTTAATCTGTTGAACGTCTACCGGCGACCCCAGGATGTCACGTGTTTGTTTTTCCCGCACGATTATCCTAATTTCATGACGGTAATGGTTCCGTCATTAGAAAAGAACAAAATATTTGTCCTTTACTGCGTGATGTTCTTTTGAGATTAACTACCGGTTTCGAAATTTTTTTTTTTTTTTTTTTATTACCACAGAGAGGAACTCTGGAATTATTATCTCATTAACCATTCATTATCCCACGCACCTGTCCCCAGATGCGTACGTAGGTTGGTATCGGATTGTAAGCAGGCCCATTTTCAATTTCACATCCGTTACTATATTTTGAAAATCATTCAATTTTTACGACTAATTTCTATAATTTTGCCTTTGGGCTATGCGATATGCAAACGTATTAATTTTTGAGTTACGAGAGCGCACGTTTCAAAAGATTTACATTTTACGAGTAGCAGTGACGTAGACCGTCCACGTGAACTTGACTAATTAGCCATTAACCGAAAGATAAAGTTCCAGCAGCGTTACACAGATGGCACGATTAATTAATAAATGAATAAAATCTTTGAAAAATTATTTTATGAGCTTCCGGTCTCTGCGTTGCAAAAATTTATGATTCTCCCGTCAGACCGGAAGTCACGTGTTAACCGTCGTTGCCCACGCCGTTTACCTTTTAATCAGCTGTCCAAGCGAAGAAGGAGAATGAAGCATCGATATAAAATATAAGATTGAGAAATTGTAATCTCAAAGTAATTAATTTTAATAATAATTATGTAGGAGGAAACGATGAGGATGAAAGTGACCTATAAAAACAATGAGAGAAATCCATACAAGACATATATACGCATATATATTATAACATCCATAATAATAATAATAAACAAACGGAAGTGTAATAAAAAGTAAAAGTGCAAGTGAGAGAAGCTCTTCAGATCCGTGTGAGGTGTCGTAGTTGAATCTGCGATGTCAAAGGTCATTTAAATGGGTAAACGGCATTTTAATATCCTCAGGCTATTTCACCTATCACACACAATGAGACTCGTGTCGTTTTTTATGTCAGCACTCAGCAGGTGTTCCGATGGCAGGTTTGCGCTGTTCCCACTATATCTTGTTGCTGTTGTTAATCGACTAGAGATTTTTAATAAGAGAACCGCTTACGGTCATGCCGAGTGTTTAAATATGCATGAGAAACAGTTTAGAGAATGAAAGAATTTTGAGGTTATTTTAATTCCCTTGTCATTTATGCCGTCTCGATGGAACTTTGTTTCGTTGCGCTTATTATTATTATTATACATGTATACACTCCAAGGGGACTTATATACGTACTGGCCCGTAAGGGTATGGCCCTTCAAAGTGTAACCGATGTATACAAATAGGGAAACGAACGAAAGGCTATAATAAAAATATAAACTCTAAAATCGTCACCGTTGCGTGAATATGATAATAATAAATGCAAAGTGACCTATAAGTTTAATCTGGTACGATAACCCCATGAACCTTGGCAATAGGCTAGAAACTAATAAGTAATAATACTCGCATCTCGGTCAACCAGTACTGACCTTTGACACTGTGAGCAGACGCCAAATCTACCGAAGAGCCGTAACAATATTCGAGGACTGTACCGTTTGCTTTGTACTCGAGTTTTCAACATTGGGCCCATGCGCTGTGGTGAAAGGGTCCCCGATTCAATGGTAGGAGAAACGTAAACGGGCGCTTTTCAAGTAATTGCGAAGGGCTCTTTAAAGTGGCGTTTATCATCAAGACGTTTTGGTAGAACGACAGTCGAAAATTATTGAGTAAATGGAATAGGCAGAAAGGTCCCAAAATGTGGGCAGCTCTAGAAGCTGCCTATGTATGCATATACATTGGGTAATGAATGATGGGAAAAAAAATTTTTTATATACAGACTGTGGTGTCGGGACTAATTTTTTTTTCGTCCAAAAAACCTAAATTAATTTATCGTTAACAACCGTGTCGTCAATCGTCATAAAAAAAATATTCTACCGCATTCCTCTTCTTCTATCATTGGTATCGCTGTATCTGCAATTTATTGCCTAAGCTGCTATCGTTTTGACGTGACGTACGGGAATAGCCCACCCGTGTTGTAGAGTTTCTCTAACGAGACTAATATATTCGAACATCATTATTTATCTGGTCCTCTCGCACCTTAGGCACGTCATTCCGTTACCTGCTTCTGATTATAAGCGCCTCTTCTGCGAGCAGTCATAAGATTTGATAAGCGTAAATGATTCAGTCGTCGTTTTCTTAGATCGTTAATGATCATCGAGGTACTTTTGTTCCTTCGTGACAGATAGCGCAATGATTTGTATAGTCAATCGTAGCTTGCAATTCAATTTTACTATATTGTGTATATATATATATGTGTGTGTATATATATTATGGAAAAGTGTCATGGACGAATCTCCTATTTCAAAAAATATTCGAAATTCGATCCCACCTAGAAAACATGACTAGTAATTCGAATCTCGGTTCCGCTCAATTGTATCTATCTTGATCCGAGAAAAGCAGATGATTCGTTACGGCAGCTGCGTCAAGATCAGTAAAATCCTAGAGACACGTAAGGTACGGTAAATAAACTCAAGAGACATGTATACATATGAATTTGAAAGCAGTGTTTATCACTTTCGCTTCAACTGTCATCATAATCCAGAGTGAGAAAGAAAAGAGGGAGAGAGAGAGAGGGATGAAAATAAATAAGAAGAGACATCAGCATTACAAAAAAAAAACAAGTTGCCAGCAACAGAAACCAGTCCTGCCGGCGATCCTATCTCCCCCGGGGCAAATTTCACTGGTGGTGGTAGTCATAGGCCCGGCGAATTCGTGAATGGCAAACGCGAAAGTGAATGGCTGTGAATTTTTGAATGAAGCGCAAGAGCCTTGCTAAAAAAAAAATATAAAATTTCAGCAGGTATCGCGAGTAGCGTCGTTCGCATGAAAATTGGAGTATATACATTTTTTCGTCGTAACTTAGTAGCTGATGAAAAAAAATGAATACCTCGTTTAAATTCAATTCCACTAGCTATTCATTTTCGTAACGAGCAAGTGAATTAGTGCAAAATTTTTTTCAATTAATTTCACAAATCCACTTCTGGAAAGTCCCGTGCATTCAGTTTACAAGTCTGCGGCCACTTGGGGTAGGGAGGTGGTAGAACGCATGCGTCGGCAGTCCCGACTCGGCACAGTGAACAGTCGACATAGGCTCAGTCGGCCGCGACATTCGGTACGCGATACGATAGTGGAAAGCATCAAGGTAGCCAAGTCGTGCGAAATAACCGGCATTCGTGACACGCGTCCATTTTCAAAATTCTATAACCGTCGCAACAGCCCCGAGACGGACGAAGGTCACGGTGTAATAAAAATTGCTTAATAATGCTCCGAAGGGTATAGTCAAGTAAGAAATGTTTGGAGAAACTTTTGACACGCAGTGACGTATAGAAACGATATTGATAAAAAGAGGATTTGGTCTGTTTGTCATTCGTCTGTTTTATACCTTTTTTATATTCGGACTTGTACGTGCCAAAGGAATTAAGGAGGTGGGTTCCGTAGCGTGCGTCGTATCATTGGAGGTTAGATTGTCATTATATAAAGCGTGAATAGTATCGTATGTTAAATGGTACCGTCATTAATAATAGATGAGCGAAAGCGGTGTCATCTCTGCACGAGAGAAGAGGCAGTGGTAATATACGGGCTATCGTAGATATGTTCTCTTGAGTGTACTTGTTGCCTATACGGTAGAGATAGGAGGAGTAGCACATGGTGTAAGACAGAGAGTGAGATTTAAGTGAATTTAAAGGGTTGGTGAATAAGAGGAAAAGAGACGGAAAGACAGAGATACGTAAAATCGAGGATACGGTAAGTGAAAGAAAAAAAAAAAGTGTAAAGGAAGTAACGCATGCCGATGATGTAACGTGGTAAAATACTTATGAGAGATAGTGACAGACTATTGTGTATAACAATGAACGTGAAGATGATGCTTCTACTGGCTACCGTGATCGGGATCCTAGCTGTGGACCTCGAAGCTAAATATCATCGTGATAACACAGGCTTGAGACATCATAGACATCGGCATGACTCGCGTAAGAATCATGAAATTTCTGAGAGACGATGGGACGACCTTGAATTTGATGATTCGGGGTACACTGCTGATAAGGATGATGATTCTTACGAGGTAGATCATTATAGGAATACCTATGAGAGGAACTATAGGGGAAGGCAGAAAGATTATTATAATCGATTCGAAGCTAGGTATTCGCCCAGGAATCATCATCATCGAAATCGATGGTATCAGGAGGACAAGAGATACAGGAATTCTTACTTGACGTCGCGTAGGAATCATCGAAATCGTCCTGGTCGTGATAGGAAGTATTATCATGGTTACAGGAATCATGATGAGTACGATGATGATTTTGATGGTTATGATAGACCTAGATACGATGACGATGAATACGACACCGATGTGGATGAGTCCCAGGATGATTATTATACCGGAAGGAGATCTTATGACAGGAACTTTCGGAAACATAAGTTCGGTTATGATTCCAATGATCCTAAGGGACGTCGGAAGGATTGGAATCACAGGATCAATTCCGATGATGATGACGAGGCGTACGATTCTAATGGTCGTCGTAAATCTACCGGAAGTCATCGTGGCGGCAAGAGGACGCGTGTTCCGGATGATGACGAGAAGAAGGGTAGAGAATTGGGCGATTGGAGAATCAGTGCGAATTCAAATGATTCGAAGGATACGAGCGATACTGACATTTGGAATTATCATGATTACAATGATAACGATGCGGAAGATCAGGACTCGGATGAAGCTCTCGAGGAAGAAGATAGTATCTGGAAGGAGGCTGAGAGCGAGGAGGATGACGATTTTGATAATGACTCTTCTAAATTAGAAGCCAAAGCGCCTCTTCGTACTTTTGACGATATCATCAAAAGGTTGACCTCGGATGACCCCACCACGCCGGAACCCACGATGAAGAGGGAGTACAGGAACATCGAGATAGAAAAGTACCTGAAACGTGACGCCTATGGGAATCTTAAGTACCAGTCAACGACCACCGGGAAGAGTAGCGAGGAGTCATCGACCACCACCAGGAGTCCGTACCTGACGACGTCGGCGTCGTCGACGGGAAAGAACGCTTCTGAAAATGAGACCAGATCGCCAAGTGTAGTGATCGACCATAAAGCCACCAACGTGATCAGTGCAGTGGACAGCGAGAAGACCTACCTCAAGAAGAAGAGTATATCCAAGATGGAGGAGAGTCAGGCAAAGACGAAGAGTCTCGAGCAGGAATACGAGGACTATGAGAATGGCGCCGACAACGAGAAGGAGGAGGACCTCATGAAAGCCGGTGTCGAGGAGGATATCGGTATGCAGGCAGATACGAATGTGGTGAGTGATTTTCTTTTTATTTATATTATTCAAATGAATCTAATCCACCGTATATATAAAACCTATTGAAAAATTCCATTGGACTGGAGGTTGTTTCACGTGTCGCTTCCTTTGATTTATGCAACAGGCTACTTTGCAAATTCCACGTGTATAAGGTCGAGAGTGTTCAGATCGACCTTGACAATGTAGATTGTGGTAGAGTTTATATGCACGAATATCCCCATATGAGCTTCACTCGAATTGTAATACTATACAAGGTGTAAAATAAATAACTATTCTATTAAAGGATATACATGGTTTGCAATTGCATAGGTAGAAATTGTCATCCAGACACGTTGAACTCTAGTGCTAGTGGTTCTCTTAAGGATCTTGCGCTTCTGAGAACGTCTGGCGAAGCGTTCGATATTGCTGGTAGATTAATTAAGTCGACGTGTAGATGATCGAGTCTCGTTCCACGATCGAAAGGTAGATAAAACGAGGACGCGAAAGAAGAGAATGAGAAACGAAAATAAAACATGAAAGAAAAAAATAAAAATACTTTCGCTTTCATCGTTAAGTTTTTCACGGAGCCGATAAATAGGACCGTTACAAAGGAAAGACACGGACATTCTGTTTGTTGTTCAAATCGCTGTCGCTGCAGTCTAGAAGAAAGAAGAAAAGAAATTGGAGTGAAGTCGCGTGTTAGCCCGATGAGTTTATAAGAATTATTTAGAGAATGCGAAGGCACGATCAAAGTCAATGACACTGTAGGTTCTCGTTTGAATAAACCAGAGTCGTGAAAGAGACGCGCAGCTCACTTCAAGGCTGTTTTATATGTAACGACACTTACAACAGTAGCTAGTCAATGTTAAAGGCCAGAAAGCATCGAACGCCGCAGCAGCAGCATACGACAAAAGTACAAGCAGCTGTCGCTGTCGCGCTGCGCAATTTCGCCCGTAGACATTTTTTGCTTCAATTTACTAAAGTCAAACGAGCGACAATCGCTCGACGATTCACCTCGGTTGCGCGTGCGCCCTCGGATATTCCTGCACAAGGATTCCGAGCGTCTTCGGTAATTGAGCAATTCCGCGCGGGTTGCCTTTCTTTAATTCGATTGTAAATATCCGTCTGGCAGCGTATACAGCCAATCCAGCCGCTTCAATTATTTCTTTCCGATTCTCTTATCCCCCCAATTTTATTCTTTCTCTCGTTCGTTAATTTACGAGACAGTGACGCGTCCTCACGCGACTACGTCCCGGCACCAAGACTCGCAGCCAACTTCAGAGTGACGATTTTTCACGGTGCACATATACTATACACAACATACCGATTGTCTGGAATTAACGAGTACATAATTTAATTACCTTTCAACCATAATGAGATAAATCCAACGCTCTCGTCGTCCCTGGAAACTTCATACGCTTTCCCTATACGTAAGTACATGTATGAAGCTCGCATGAGAATCCGCACTTATATAGTCAGCATACCTAGGAATACATATATATATATACCGGCTATGAGAAGCTACGTTATCGTGTTTGATATATAAGGTTGAGCAACGTTGTTTGAGTTACAAGAGATACGCCTTGCGTTACTGTAGCGCCTATGGGGGTTTATGGGGGAACATAGGTTTAACGTCTCGACTCTTTGAGCTCTGTTCTCTTACGCGTTCCAAGATTAGAATGAATGAAAGATGTTTGGATCGGATGATTCCGGTACCCGAAAATTCATACGGATAATACCAGTGGGCTATGGCTAATTAATCCGACACCGTTGAACCCGTGTAACGGTACAGTAGGTGCCAAAAGGAATACGTTGTCAGATGATTTCGATTCGATCCCAGTGATAAAAATTCTCTTACAACCTGTCGCGTGCTACTTGGCTACCGCGGCTCTCTTCAATCAATCTGGATCAATCGCTGGACAATTAAATACTTTGGCTGATGCGTATACCCCCCGGGTACTGTATGGGGAGCTAGGGGGTCAGTAGCTCGCGATATTTATCTCAGGTAGGCATTCAGCTGTGTGATGTCTGTTGTCGCCGTTTCGACTATTTTTACATTGAGCAATGGCGAAGCGCTTGGAGCGCATCGATCGATCTGCCTTTCGCTCGAATTTGACACTGATTGAAAATCAATGGAGATTCTAACGGGGAACGATATATGTATACTATATACACTTATAGTACATATGTATATATATATGTATATGTCACGTTTCGAATCACGCTTCTTATGAACTTTCCCTGCTCATTGCCGATTTCAGCAATTTCTTTACAGCCAAATTGCTCATCCGCCCGTTGGTTCTTTCTTATGTAATTTATTATTCTTAACCAGTAAAAGAACGTTAAGCACGAACGAACAAATATGAAAAGACAAAACAATCGTGGTAACTTTTAACAAGCGTTACAAATACTTCGCGACTTACCCTAATCGTACGTTACTCTTAACCTCAAATTGACTGCTACAAGTATTGTCAAATTGTCTGAAAAAAGAATTCAGGGATAAAAATTATAGTCCAGAGAGTGGAAAATACCACATGAAAGGTTTAGTAAAACTATATTTATGGGAAAAAAACACACGTTAATCTTGAACTGTGAAGAAAAAGTTATATAAGAAATAAATACTTTCGTGATTCTGAGAAGAGAGTCGCGCATGCGCACTGACACTGGCGACGGACGTGCAACTCAAGGGCGGCGCGGCTAAACGGGGCTTTACGTTCGTCTTTTGTTTTGACGCGATTCCATCTCTTTCCCTCTAGGAGATAGACTCGCTGTTACTACCAGCCCCGGTCAGCCCTATATATATATATATACATATTGTAAATTGTATTTACTCCAAGTTCCTCGTGATCTCCACTAGGATCTTACCAAGAGAATCTTAACTTGCACCTTGTCCCTTGAATCCTATACTAATGGCGTGTCCGAAGAAATATGTCCGGGGTCGTTAAACGTACCCGTGACGCGTAATCCTGACCCCGGGTCAACCCCTTGTATGCCTTCACGGTACAACCACGAGCACGTGCAATACACCATGCCTTATAAAATCGTAGGAAGCTCCTTACACGCGTTCGCTGTACCACGTGAAAATTATTTATCATTGTCAGAGCGTAGGCTGCACTCTGACGAAATAATCGAACGACATTCGATTTCTACGAATCGAGATTGATGTAACGCATACGAGCTTTGCCATACTGGATGACATTCTGCTCCGGGTATTTCCCGGTGCTGCTGCCGGATCGCGCATCAGCTCTAATAATAAGCAAGTCAGTGGTATTTCGATAGGAGGCGAACCGTGCGACCCGTAGGAATCATCAAAAAGCTTCGCCGACAATGACGCGACTGTTGCTGATCTGATATGTGTGTATATACATATATATATATATAGACCGAATATGTGATTCAGGACACATTAAAAAATCACTATTTTCATTGATCCTCGCGATCTTATATTTTTTGGATTTGGATTCTTTTAAATATTTCCTCTCGAAATCATCACATAAATCATGATGCCAGTACAGTACGGGTGACTAGGATATTAGAATATGCACATTTTCTGATAAGCTCAAGTCCGTACCGATTACGTAGGATTTATTCGTTTTAGAATCTATGTCTATATGTATGTATGCGTATACAAGAGACGGAGAATTTACGGTGACAATTAATGGGTCAGTACGTTTATTTCTGTTGTCGATAAACTGGCCGTGAGTCATTCTTCCTCCCCAGTCGTAACCGGCCTCGAATCACTTGCTGACTTCAGAGGAGTTATTAATTCGCGGAAAAATGTGAAATCATCCGCGAGACGTACGAGAGACAAGAATGCCAGTGAACTCGTGTTTTTGCATCGCACATATAGGTATATCTGTATACGTATAATTTTGGGCCTTACAGGCGATGCGGGTTGTCTACATCAGCTATGTCGGTAGCGTCGCTTGTCGATGAACTTAATTGGATCTTCGCCTGGTTCGCCACGTAATTTCTGTTTACACTTGGCAATCAACGCGGATTATCCGCTTCTCTCGAGCTTCGGGTGGATTCGCCCGAAAAAGAAGCGGAAGGTTAATTTCGCGGCGCCTACTTATATCGTCACGTACGATCCTGGCTTGTAGATACAGTTAAATAACACGTTGCACACCTCGCCGCGATTTAATACCGCGTGGATGAAGCCATTATAAAAGTCGAGGCGAGATCCGATTTGAACCTCGTTTGTTCGATGCTTTACTTCTTTTTACTTGATCTTTTTTTGGAATGATAAATTGTTTTTCATATTATTTTTTATTTTATTTCTTTCAATTTCCTCTCTTTTTCTCTTCGAGTAAGATAACTCCGGAGCTTGTTTGCTTTAACGTAATCGCTATACCAACGGGGTTCGGAATCAGTATGTATGTGCAGTGCGTACGTACGCGATCGTTTCGCATCGCTATATTTTTTTCTTCTTCTTCATTGACTCGATTGTACACTTAATTGCTTAAGAAGGAGATTGCGCATGATTTCCCCGAACTTGTTATCCGATGACCCGCGGCCAAGCCTCTCGAACTTTATCTACTGCCTGCGGCTTATCATGTGTCTAACTGAATTTTATTTTTCTGCTAATTGGTCGCGGCCATCTTTGACGGGATTACGACCGGGACCATGAAATTTAGACAGGATATTCGTTACCTAGGTCGCAGCCGGTGGCCTTTTCTTGGACCATTTTGTCTTTTTTTCTCTTTCTTCACAATTTTCCTATTTATTCCACGCTCTCTACCGCTCAAAGCTTCTTAAGTACGCAGAGTCGGTATTTCGTCCTTTTTCTTCCTTCAGACTCAAAATAGGGTGCAGGAGAAATTCGGCAGGAAAAACGGCAAAGAGGTCCGGTATTGGAGGTAGAAGAATTGTCAAAGATTCCTGCGTAAGGCCCATCTCGTGCTTCCACATTTCCTTGGTGGATTATAGGCTGGATGAGCCCGTCCCCCCACTTTACCCCCCATCCAAGTTTCACCAGTACGTTAAGCTGGGAATCGATTACGTGCCGCTCGATTTGGAGGAATTCGCGGAATCGAAGGGCCTGAGAACGAGCGGGTCCCAACTGTGCTCCGACAACTGGCCCAACGCTGGGAGCCCGTTTCATTCCCATGAGGATCACGTTTGGGAATGCCGAACGGCACGTGACGTATGACGCGTTTCTCGGATAGCGAATTAGTTTCTCTAAATGGCGAAAGACCAGCCTGCGATTACTCTTACGAATGAACCTGGTCCCAGAAGGCCCGTTTCATATTTAGGGCCCAGAGCGACAGGGGCCTGCCTTCTCATTAGCATAATAACGATCCGTCAAACTTGTCGATGCGTTCCCCTAAACGGTCTAATAAATTAAACGGCTTTTGGGCAACTCTCGCAATTAACTTTACATATTGCACGCTATCTCGTAAGCTTGCTTCAAGGCCCCATACGCGAAAGGCCCTTTTGCCGTTGTCGGTACTTAACATTTTTGAAATCTATCAATCCTCATTACATTGGCCAAGCCTGGTACAGGATTAGAGAGGACCTAAAGCTATATCGAACGAAATATATCTGCTGGGTGAAATTTCTTGTCGACGATTTGTCAAATTTAATGTCTACACGCGATTCTTATTTATACTTATTACGCCCTTGTATATTATACGTGCGTATTACGCAACTGAGAATCGAACGTCTTTTATACGGAAGTAGAATTTTTTGTTTTATCGCGACAATGATTTAATTTAATGCTACGGCAATAAATAATTTTTTTTTAGTAACAAATTTTTATATTTACACTTTCGTTTAATTTATTTATGTTCGACATTTGTATATCGACTGTCGATCGGTCACTTTGAGGAATTGGCAGTGGAGATTTACAGAGAAACCATTAGGCACTTATTGGGAAAAATCAATGAACGATCAATCAGTCTTACTTATGAAATTACTCGTCCGCGTTAATTTCTGTGATCCAGTTAATATGCGAGGAGACGCTGCATTTCGTAAAGTTCACAGGTGTTTCACAGAGACGTCGCGAGGACAGGCGTCTCTGAGCGTTTTCGGAATTCTTATTACATAACGCTCTTTAAAACGATATTAAAACGCTAAGTGGTTCCAGGGGAGACGAAAATTTGAATGAAAAAAAAATATTGGTGAAACGTTACCAAAATAGAATATCCATAACTTGTTCTATTTATATGCATATCTACTGGGACTATGATAAGAGCGACAGAAATCTATGACACGGTGCACGTATACCTGAAATTACATATAGCGCGTATATATATATATATATATATATAATTTTATCAATAAATTATATTTTCTTCTCATAAAAGCGCCATGTGCGAAGCTGCCTGCCAAATAAAAGCGTTTAACTATGCAAATGACAATATAAGCATACGTAATTATGAGAACTTACAAGACCGTCTGAATAATTGAATAATTTATTAGCATATTATCAATAATGCTAATAAATCCTTATCTATCGGCAGGATTGCTATTTAATTACCGTGTTATATAGTTGCTCGATCTGCGTATTAATCTTTCGTCGCATAATCGTCCTACCGATGTTTTCATTGATAAAGTCACTGCCAGACACAGTCGATTGCGCAAGCATTCGTAACGTTATGACATACAGCGCCCCAAGCGGCGAACACTCCAAGTGCGGATTCTTGGCGCCAGGATGCCCAGTACTATTAGCCGCAAACGTTAAGCGGCTATTTTACGATGCGAGAAAATTCGATTGCGATTATTTCATTGATATTGAGATTGTTTTAAAAAAAGTATATCATCTCTCATTCAAGACACGTTCGATCCCGATAAAGACATTGAGGTCTCAGTCGGAGAGAGTCATCAAGATTCTGATTAATTACCCTACTTTACATTCTCACAGCTTGTTGAATGCTGGACCAGCAGCATTCGCGTTCCTTGCGCCTAATGAGAATTTTTGATTGATTTCTTAGTCGACTTGGCGGGTTCGAAGAATTTTTTAAATTTGAATTCTTTCGTCGTACATGAGAATCGAGGGGATCAGATTACTGTGTTATTTTTGGGAGATTAAAATGTTCTCTTTATGCCTCGTGCGAACCACTGTGAATGATCTTGGGTGGTCCAGGCACTTGAGTCTTTTTTTCCTCCAGACAAGCGGTGGCCGTAACGCGCATAGCGCATTTACGAACAGTGTACACAGTGCTTTTTAACGTGAGCAGCTACAGGGGCGAGAAAAGAAAATTTTAACCTTTACGTCGAGCTGTCAAGTGAATCGTTTAATCTGTACCAATTTAAAAGTTGGCTTGTAAATTGTCAGACGGTGACACGGAATTAAGAAAAAAAAAAAAAAGATAAAAAATTCGACGTGGGGTACACTGTACGTAGGCGTAAAAAGTTCCTCTGACTTTATATACCTATATCTATTTGGTAATACTCGAACGGCTGTTGCAGCAGTCACGTCTTATTCATTGAATTTTTAGTGGGCTACATCCTCGAGAAAAATCTTTCACTATTAATTAACACCTGAATCACTGACAACTTCATGAATGTCGTCGGAATAGTCTGAACGAGGAAAAAAAAATCGATTAATCGTCCGTCAACGCTTTGCCGGGAGGAACCCTAGAAATACGGTCCTGGCGTGCGGGTACGCCTCGATACGTCCCTGGCTATGTGTATGCACGCTTGATAAACGCGTGTAAGACGAAGTGATACGTGACCCCGTTTTTCCGTTTAACGTAATAAACGCAGAAGAATGTATAGTTGCTCTTTATCAATTTCTTTCAGGTCTACGTAAGCTTTTCCTTACCCTCGTCTGTCATCCGTGTCGTCGCTTCTTACTTCGAACAGCAGCGCCATCTTCAAGCACGCTCGGGCTTTGTTGTTTTTATAACGTGGGGTTAACGAACGAGAGAATCTGAAAAATGTCTGATTCCACTTCGCAACTCCGTTCGCGATTATTTTTGGGCTTATTCTTACCGGTTCCAGCGAGTTCTTTTGTGCTGGGAACCAGAGACGAAATCGTGAAGTGTCGGACCACGGCGGACAGGATGCGCCATTAATATAAGTCACGTGGTTTTCCTTATACATGTATATATATATATATGAACATTTACGGACGTTTATCTAGTGCATATGCTCATCGCACGTGTTATGCATATCGCACGTGTTATTGTTGTCCAGACTGTGAGAACTAGAGCGAGTAGCGGTCATTGAGGGAACTAGAGACTCTTTTGTTCGCATGACAGAATGAGAAATAAGGAACTCGCGGAAAAAATTGTTCTGAAATATAATTGTCATCCATTTTGTTTCTCTTGTCATTCCACCACGGTGTTATGTCGTCACTCTATCTTACGTATTTCACTGAGGTTTCTAATTATCCGTGTCACGGCGAACTCGAGCAATGCGATAATAATGTATGATTTATTTGTATTGGACCTACGCTGGTGTTATTAACGGTCTGGCAGTTGCAGAAATTGGCGTTGCGACACGTGGCTCCACCACGGAGACTATCGGAATTTCTAGGGAACTACAATTCCCTGTAAATGTTTAATTGCCATGATACTGCATAATTATTGGTCATCGAACTGAAAGTATAGATTGGTAAGTAGGTATCTGAGTAAATGGAAAATTATCGTGCATTATCTCTACATCGTTATTCGAACTGTCGCAAGAGGTTATGTTTGGTAAAAATTCTGACATGAACTATGCGTATTATACGTGGAATTAAATATTACGCTATTCGTTTAATTATTACTTTTGTGTTTTTCTTTTGTCGTGAATACATTTTTTTTTTGGAAGATTTATATCTAAGAAAACAGCCATTAACATCGGAAGGGACGCTTGTTTTACGTTGATACACGAAGGCGAGTTTATGGTTTTCATTGGCGAGACTGATTCATCGTTCCTACGCGTTTTCATGATAACGACAAGTCAGCGTTAGGATTTAATAACGATTTATACGGCATCCACGATCTGGTGAGCTATATTGGCTTCTGTGTTATAGCTATAACTATATATACAGACAGGCATAGGAATTTCATAGGATGCGAAACGCGTTCTCAACGACTTCCTCGAACTGCATTTCGCGCGTATCGTTCGCAGTCGCATTGAAAATAGACCCTGTGCACCGAGGCGCAGTGCACTTTGCGCAAGACGCACTTCTCGTTAAACCTTCCTGGACCAGATTAGAATACCCTTGCTTGAATCCAAGTGCGCGTTTTGCATCGTCGCGACGTCGGTTACCGACAATACAGACTCGACGACGCTCATATGCGCGTTCGCCCTGAGATAATGAGAATATAAAACTCATAAATATCCATCAGACGGACGAATGTTAATTCACGGTGGACATTAAAATTAATCTCTGCTCGTGACTCCCTCGCGCGACACGTCCAATTGATGGGGAAACAGGAGACGCTGAGAAAAAGAAGACGTCGACCTTAGGGCGACTTTCAATTCTTACAATTTTATCCGCGGATTCCTCTCGTTCGCATTTACGTTCACTTTCGGCGACTTATTATTTCACGGAGAATTTTCGAAATTTCCGTGAAGTCTAACGCGCATCCGGTCCATTGCTTACATACACGCCTCTCGATTCCTGCTTGTTATTCCAGCCTCTTCCACAACTGGACCGAAAAACTTACTACTGGGTACGTAGATATATATATTTTTAATCCTCCTCTTCTACGAGTATTCGCGGAAAAAGATCACGAGATCGAAATGATTCCAGTACTTTACCAAGAGGTCTGTCTAAGAACAACCGATCCTACGGCTGGATTTCCATGCACGAACGTTTCATGGTTCGTGATTTGAATCACGAGTGAAAAAAAATAATGGATCGATGAATATCATTACGGAAGCCAAAATATTATTTGGATTACGTAACACGGTAGGAAAGAAGATTGTCGGCACGTTGGAAAATCTGAAAGTCATTTTCGGAGAAATAATGATAAACGACTAGGAATGTCCTTTGGTGGCTGCCAAGTCGAAATAATCTATAAGGAATTTGAAAAATTTGAATTTCCCGCCACTCGTGCTAACCTCGAATTTACCGTTATACGTCGCCACGACACTGTAACGAGCTTATGGCGCCACGAGCAGTGCCACGCGACTCGAATGAAAATCTTTTGACTTTTATTAATATCAATCGTTCGTTCACGTCTTCGGAAAACTTATCGGTGCAGGCGTGACAGGCATTAATTTCTACTGATAAAACCATTACAAAGCACTCCCCCTCCATGACATCCAGTCGCTTCCTTCTCGCCTCGATAAATTCTATCTTCGTAAACTCTTTGACTCCCAAAGTCCAGACCTTGATGAGATCTCTATTACCAGAACGGAGCACAGTGCGCAGTGTATTAAAGGTCCCTAGAGAATAATGGCAGGCAGTCCGAAACTACCGAACATCGCAGCACAGCTGGCACTACGTTCCAAGCTAATGATATAGGAAGTCTGGATTATATGGGTCAATTTGTAGCCACCGTATGCGGTCCATGGGAATGCCCAGAGTGAACCCATTAATTACGTATCTCCTACCGACCGCGTCCATAGGAATCGCTCGTCGTAGGTAATATCCCTATAGGAGATCATAACCTATAAGTGCCTCGTATACAAAAAGCAACACCGGCCGTAAGAGAAACGCTGCGAGCATCATTGACCCGTTGACAATTTCTACATTCTATCTAGCATTTATATATATATATTTACGTTGCACGTGCATCTCTCAGTGACAAGTAGAATATCGTCACGCGTATATTTACGTATGACTGTCGATCGATTGAAAAGCTCCATATGGAATTGATTGATTTTTAACGAGGAATGGAAAATCCCATTGCGAAAGATCAACGACCTCGGCCATCGCAGACATTCCGAGGTTTTACTAAATGTCGTTCCTGTCCCGTCGGGGCGCAAATCGCTCTTCCGAAACGACTCGGTAGTCTTCGACTACCTTCAGGCAGTTGGCCGTTTCGGCAGCGACGCGAACTATGCCGCGGAAGTGTATCTTCCTATTGGGCGTACGTGAGTTTTACACATATGATAATCCATCGTGTATGCGTGGCTCCGGAATTTATGCGTCAGCCTCTGGCGTACAGAATGGACCTGGATGATTTCATAGGATATAATTATGCGTTGCATATTATCATACCGAGTGAGGATATTACATTTTGAATATTTTAGGTTATGCATATGAATGCTCCTTATGTGGACTGCGTACAGTGTTTTTAAAGATATTTTTATGCATTTCTCGGCGCATTTCCACATGGTGCACTCGAAGCGTCTTTCGATTAGTGCCAACGGGCTAATGAGGTCGTGTCTGCCTCGTGTCTGGTGTCTGCGATTCTTAAACCCCTTGGGACGGTGACTGTGATTTTTTCTCTATCCTTCTCGAGCGCCAGTTACTTTTTTTGCAGTGTTTGAATACACTGTATAGGTATACAATGGGTATACAATTCGTACAGGGGTTCGTACGTACGCGTTATTTCTTGGTCAGCACGAAACAAGCTTGTACGCCAGCAAACGATAATCTGTCTTCATGTTCATAGTGTAGTAGGGTTAATTTGCTATAGTATCTTGAAGGATCATTTTTACTCTTTATTGTACGCGTTACGGACTGTGTGAAAATGAATGACGTAACTGTGATAAAAAATTTCTCTACATACAATAGCTGATAGGCAGTTTGACTATGCCTAATTGGCATAATCAACAACGTCATGATGGACAGGGTATTTACTTCCGGTTCCATGGATCAGTAAAGACATGTTCCGCAGGATGAGAGCCAATGTCGATGGACAAGAGAGAGGAGTAAAATTTGATAAGGACTATGTAAGTTTTGTTTATTAAAAATTTTATTTGGAGAATTAATTTTTTCCAAAATTTTTGATTTCGTCATTAACCGTCATGAATTTCGCCGGTGTCGAATTACCTCCCTCTGCTGCGGCTGAAAGAATTTACAGGGCCTATTGAATTCCGAACGCGCGACGAAGATAGAAGCCGCTGAAGACTGACGCAACGAACATACGGGCATGTTCGCAGACGTAACAAGAAGCCGTGCTTTATTTATACCAGCGATTCACTGGCTTAAGGTTTCAACCTTTGAAGATACACCCATAGCCGACATTGACATCGTTCCTTGCACTCGGCATGAAAACGACCACGCGACTCAAGTGTCGTGCGATGACTTTTGTGAACGAGACCAGAGCTTACAGACATGTATGTATACGTTATACTCTTCGGTTAACAGTAACCCTATATCGCTGTAACAGTTTACCAGTTCATCGCGGATAAATAAAGTTTAACTGGATTTCTTGAAATTCGTCAAAAAGTACAATCGAACGATTTCACAATAGAGCAAAAGCAGCCAGGACCGTAGCAACCGGCGCGTCGAGTCGGTAGCGTCGCGTTCTCATGTAAATGTTTACCAGAAAACGTTACGAGAAACATTTTATAGCTTTCCCAGCGTTTATCGCGGTGCCTCGCGGCATTGCACAATGGACCTAGTTCCGTCGGTACAAACGAACTCATTTCACATTCGTTCGTTCTTCGCGATATCAAAATTCTTGGGTTAACCGCTGTCGTGAAAATTATTTTCATTGATTTATCAGTTCAACTGTTCGGTCTTACAGAGTAATTCAAATGTCGCCACGTTCCACGGTACCTTGTATCGTTTCGCTGTACTGGCACCGTGTAACTGTCTTTTTCTACTACGCTTAAAAGTACCATAGTACATTTATCCCGGATAACGGTCTTGTCCTTATGGCAATGGCACTCTATGACATTGTCTTACGGTTAGAACGAGCTCGCGTAAGCGGCATATCTAATGCAACTTCTTTCTTTTATTTCACCGACACTCGTGTTTCTCTGCGGTATCTCTCTGGCGTTAATATATATATATACATTATGTATGTACACATAACATATAACTATATGGTTATACACGACCGTACGATCATTTTTCGTTCCTCCGTATAACGCGTGGAAATTAAATATTGGGCTTTCCGTCGCTCCTATTCCACTACGGCACTTCTGTAACGCGTATATGGGCCGATTCTCAGAGAACTTCAGGCGTATCTAATTCTCGTGAATATGTATGTACATAGAATTCTGTAACACGTGCCGGCTCACGCTCTATCTATATATTAATACCTGCTAGATTCGGGGTTAAGAATGCGACGATACAATTGTTTCGGTGTGTACGCGACATAAGAAATGTTAAGGGGAGATAGACGAGGGGTGAGACTAATTATTTGTTTATTAGTTTATCGTTTTATTACGTATATATATATTTTTTACTTTTAACCACTGTTTGCTTACCTTGCGCAACTTCTCCTCTCATCCAAGATCTTTGTATACAGGCTCCTTTCCAATGCCGTCAAGTGGATCTTGAGAATCGCGTACGCGCAATGCGTTCCCAAAGGGCCAGGTAGTTCTCGCTTATTGAAAACGGCGAATCCGCAGCTTGACTTTCCTTCGTGGATCAATAATGGATCCGCTCGTCACGTAACCATTGCCGTGGATGAATTGATCGATCACGTAATATCCTTCCCTTACTCGTGTAACCCGTTCCTTTCATTTTATTTTCTTTTTCACGTGCAAACATCTTCGTACACCCAAAGGATACAAAAAATTGTGAGCATCAATTAACGCGTCATCCTTGACTCCCCAGGAAACGCACTTATCCTTTCTCCGCGAAGACGACTTCAGGCAGCGATATCCTCTCGCTCTCGGTTCCATCATCCCGATGCTCCCGGGAGACTCGTGCCGATAAATTTCCAGAGGTTTGTTTACCCTGCCGACTTTCTAAGGAGTGTCGGCTCCCAGTCAGCCAAAGGCTCGAGTAGCTGCTCCTACTGTGCCAAGGCGTGAATAGAAGATGACATCATTGGACACCGTAGCGCCGTTGCACCTTCGCGTCACAGTGTTTTTCAATGATGGTCAACACTTACTCGAAGTGCTTCTGGATGACCCCGTTGCACGAGCTGTTACCCAGGGATGCCGTAAAGTTTTATTTTTCATCGCCGCCATAACACGTGGACGGTCATTTAGACGAGCGGCTATAGTCACTTTCCACAGTACCCCGATTCGTCTGGCGCAGTTCGAGGTTCATGGTGGAGCGGACGGCGATGTCGTATGGGTCGATGTTGAACAGAATAAAAATGTCACGCGTCTCGCTACGTCTCGAAGACTCGTGAACTATGACCGTTATTCATAAATTATTCGATTGGTCTTATGGGGGGGCCACCCGTGAGACGGAAAGAATGATGGGCTTGGCTCGAGTTTGGCTTTGCTTTCAGATGAAATACGCCCCCCGTAAAACGATGCGCTGGTCACGTTGGCCATTGCTGTCCTTTGCTTCGTTTCTCTTTCCTGTCCTCCCGTCTGCTTCTTTATGTCACAAATATACTGTATATGGTACCTGTGCGAAGCTCACCTGTGCATATCCACATGTAGGGATTAGGTCGTCGATTCAACATTTCGGTAGCAGAATGGCACGTGGTGGAAGCATTGTTCGAGTTTCGATTGACTTGGAGAATTATTGGTTGATAGGGATTTTCAGGTTCGGTATATATATATATATATATATATATATATATATATATATGTATATATACGACCACCCGGAACGTATGGTTGCACAATGGTGGTCTTCGTGATCCCTTCTGTTAAATCTACATAATTCCAACCCTGTTTGGATATTTACGATCATCGATCCGCCCGTTGTGGTTTTAAGGGGAAAAGAAAGGATGAAGAGAGAGAGATGGGGGGGAGAGAGAGAGAGAGATAATACTTTACGAGCTTCTCACATGTGACGCGATATACGCACAGTGAGATGTTTACATCGAACGACGTTTACGAAGTGGTTCGTGTGCTCTTTAGCGACAGTTTACAATTTACGTCGACTGGTAGTCGCATGCGGGTCATGCCGAAGAAACGAGAGAAGGAAGAAGCGAAGGAACCGAGGAAAAGAAAAAAAGAAACGTGCAAACTCGCCAGCTTGCTTTTTGCGAGAACGTATAATTCGTGAGAATCGATTGATTTCTCTTGGCGATTCGTTGAGTTTCTGCTTTGCTTGAAATGTTCGCGATGACTCGTGTGTCTCGCGGTGAATAAAATATCCGAACCGGAAATACCAAGGGGAGCATCCGTATCCGTTTGATTTCTCGATAATGTCGATACTTCTTTTTTTTTGTGTCACCTGCTCGACAGACAAATTGCATACAGACTGCATCATGGGTGTATATATGTATATATATATATACCGTTTACTTTCATCCGAACGATTTCACGCTGGAACGCAGCCAATTTCAAGATGGTAAAGAAAGAGACGTTTTATTTTCGTCCGCGTAAAAATATTCATGGATGCCTCGAAGGACTGGAACTATCGGATATAATATATATATATATATATATATTATTCCTTCCAGACTACGAAACTCACAGTTATATATTAGTAATGGCTGGATTCACTGAACGCGCACGTAGGAGCCCTAAGGCCTCCATACTAACTATGAAACGTGGGCACTGTCCATGGCGGCTTCTGAGAAAAAGTGATAAACCGATTGCCGAGTGGCAGTGCCGCTCGTCATTATGGTGACCATGCTTCGTCCAACACCCATGGCTGACGGTAGCAGACAGCCTGGCAGCGAGTTAAGCCTCGCTTTCTCGAAATGGCGAGTCCGCATTACGCATGAATATCACACGCGTCCTCAAGTATATACGTACTTCTGTCGCGGGGCAGAGTCCTATTCCTTGTATCTTTTTTATAGATTATTCCGTGCGCATGCGCGGACGCGTGACGCCTTGAAAAATTTGTCATTTAAAGGAGAGCTCGCAACCAGATGGGTAAACGGATTATGATCTTTATACGATATTTTATTTTATTCCCATAACTTAAGCGTCGAATCTCTCGAGCTTAATAATATTTTACCTCTTACAATTGGCAATAGTTATCGGACGCGGTTAAATTAGCCAAACATTTTTCACGCTCCTACGTTGTGGGTGGGCCCTTTACGTTTGTTATCCAAGAGTTGATCGTTCTGCCTCCCTCTGTTGCCCACGTATATAAGGCTGGTTGCTGATCGAGAAATTTTTATATCGAGCGAACAAAGTTGATGAAATTAGAGCAACCTTTTCGTTTGCGGGTTACTTTCGGGAATTATCGAGATATTACGTAACGCTCGGGAATTTCGAATGATTCAGGGGATAATATTGTTATCGGGAATGTGCTTCGAAGTTGATAAGAAAATTACGAGATGTTACGGGGATGTAACCTGGGTGTTCTAAAGATGGATGTAATTGATTCGGTGTTCTTGATGAAATTTTTTTTGTTTTCAATGGACCAAAATCTTGGATCATTCTACTGGTTATATACTGTTTTATTCGTTGCTGTTACACCCGTGAGATGAACTTGTTTTTGGGTGGTCCGGGCTCCCGAGAAGATGCTGCTTTAATAACAGGAGGTGGCCGGGACGAACGCTAATTCCGCTTAATGCTCCTACGGCATTACGGCACGAGCGTTGTTAAGGGCGCGTAAAGTTTTTCTTTATATCCCTTTCTTATTCCGTGGTAAAAGTTTTTGCATCTCCTCGATTTTTTTTTTGGTACCAATTTGTAAGAATACTTTTGTGCTTTTATTGCTTCATTGTGATTTAACCCACTTCCGTTTTTTTTTTCAATCGTCGTAAAAGCTTCTTCACGTCATATTGGGATATAGGGGCTTCTTATACACTGTATAGACAGATGACTTGCGTCTATGGAATTCCTTGATAAAGCTCGTGTGATTTATCATCCTTTCTCCATTGTTTATTCAATTAACCCCGAGCTCCCAGTCAGCACTATATCCCACTCGGAATAGTTAGCAAGTGTCAGGTGAAATCAAATGTCCATTCGTACTTGACTCGCATGATATTGCCAATGATTCTATAATAATAACTTAAACCGTATAAAAATTTCGGTAAACTTGCTTAATAATAATAAAATTGGCCCGATGGAAAATATTTATTATTTATTTTTTTTTTCATATAAAATATTTAATTACAGGATAGTAAATAATAAAATTAAGGTTAATTATTTATAAGATGAAAGTCTCTGTTTTCGTTTAATGGTCGGTATAGATTTTTAAATGAGGTATCTGTTACAATGGTAAAATGAAACTCGCTAATTGATGCTTGAATTCCTCAATGCGAGTACACAACGAGGCGACGCGTGCGTACCAGGATGGGAATACCAATTTCTCGTATTACCTTCTGCACTCAAGTTAGGAGTAGCTAGACTTCTCGCTGAGACCTTCGACACTTAACACTTTCCCTGGACGACGTTTGACGTACCATGGATACGAACGGCCTTAAAAGGGCCTTGCGCAACTCAAACGGACACGGGATGCGTAACTGACCTAGAGAGTAAAGGGTCGAGGTACTTAATTTAACATTGGCCATACGAGGTACTTAAATATACATATATATATGCAATAATAATTTCTAATAAAATTTTGTTTATTTAAAAAATTTTTTAAAAACCAGTCGTACCAATTAGCGTACCGTGAAAGCTATCTGTCCAGTAAAATAAATCATCAAGCGAATGAACTTTAGGTACCAGAAAGTACAACGTATAATCTCTATAAAGATGCATATATAGGTATACATGCATATATCTATGTATAACACAGCAGACCAAGCTCCATTTTTAAACTGGCCTTTCCTGACCCAACATCAACCTTGACTTTAAATCCAGCGCACCAGTACTCAGCTAGTGGGACGAATGTTTAAAACGGCGCCAGTAAGCCCGTACCGGAAATTGAAATTGAAGGGCGGTCATTTATTCTGGTTTTGATGACCTAGCTCCTAGCTACCAACTTCATAATTAACTATGCTTCAGCCAAGTATTCCGAAGAAATCAATAAATTGTGTCTTCGACGGTATAGAAAATTTTGAATTTACCTCGAATTCCCGCCAAACGACGTGTCAGTCTCGTGCGGCCGTCCGACTGAAAACTCGTAAGAATTAAAAATTAACGTACAATTCATCACTGAACGAGTAATTGGTCGCGTGGTTCAGTCTCGCGAGTACAAATAAATACCAGTCCCGTACAGGTTTTATTCATTCGTCCACCTGTCATCCATTCATTCATAAAGTCATTCATCCGTACAGCCGCTGTGGCAGCACCGTCGCGCAGCCAACTTGTACGCACAACGTCGAAGCTCGTATAGGCACTGTGTATACACAAATGATTTCACCAAGAATACAAACCCGGATCAATTAATCGTACTTACTTATGAGGCTCGTGGTCGTGGAACGCGGAGGAACGCGAAGAATCGTGAGGAATGGCTACAGGTCTGACATAGGATGGATAGTTGGGAATAGAGAAAGGTACGCGATCCGCCATAGGGAAGAAGCGTGTTTCGAATAGTTCGATGGACAAATAGAGTTTGATAAGATTGTCGGGTGCTCGCAAAGAGTACTACTACCTTCTCTTTGCTTTATGTAGTCTATGTTCCTCGGGCAAAGTATCCAGCGTTGTGCATCCTGCAGAAGGATTTGTTTCTATTAGCGGCATATCAAAGACACAGATGTACGTTGCTACTGGGCGAGTACTCCGCTGTTCCCAAAGTGCAAATAAAGACCGTGAACTGTACACGGTTTATCTATTGAATGGTGCACTTGTACGTATTGTTGGATTTACATAGTACCACAAGTATTATATTGGTTATGCACCTTGTGCAGCGCACGATGGTCAGCCTGACCCCCGTCGACCGAAAGAGGGTCGAGGACAGTGAGACCGGTCCATTCCTTTCTGCAGGCTACTCTTACTCTCCTTTCTTATTCATCTTGTTTTCTTTGATATTCTTCGTCTTGGTCTCGTTCCCACATCTTTGTTGCCTCAAAGAATTTTTTTTTATTCGTACTGACGGACTCGCAAACAGTGTCGAGGTATATTATGCATTTATTATTTGAAATAAAAATTCCAAATTTCTATCGCTCGGAGCTTCTGCTTTTTACGTTTATAATTTCTGCCTCGTAAAATATTCAGTTGCAGATGCAGCTGCACTTCAGTTCCCGATGCAACTCGAGTGTCCCGGTACTTTGCGAGCTTTTTTTTTGGTATCAAGTATGCCAAGTAGAATTGATTCGTTGTGAAAAAAAATTTTGTTTTTTTCTTATCTATACGAAATGTTTATTCTTAAACCTTACACGTATTGGGTGTGATTGGTATTAATGATATCTTCAGTGCATGCTGAGGAGTTTGGCGGTAATTAATATATTTTTGGTTTATCTGAGGTTAAGTCATTGTTTCTTTTCAGGATTATTCCGAGGATGACAATGTCGAGGATGATGATGAAACTACACCGGGTACGACGAGTACCACGACAACCACCACGACCACTACCACTACCACTACACCAAGGCCTAACGTTCCTAGACAGCGTTACGAACGTCAGGGCTCAAGGGCGTACCAAGCTACCAATGGGCCCCAGTATAATGGCTATAAAGCAAAAAGCGAATATCCACCTATGTCAGATCATAGTAAACATAAGTGGCAATTCCTTGGGACGGCAGATAGCGTGCGGGAGACTCGTAGGAATATGCAGCAGTACAATGCAAATGGCAAATGTGAGTAAAGACGTTGAATAATAATTTAATTCAGCACTGTTATCGATAACGAAATCAAAGGATTGGCAATTTTTGACCTAATTTTAGTCATTCAAAAATCTGGTCGTGCCAATACACGTTTCCTGAGATCTTAACAGGATTCAGTATGAAGACTCTCTATGGGAGATAACATGGAGTATCCGAAAGCATACATGAGAGTTATGACCCTGAAAAGGTCAAAGGTTACATTCTTAAAGGTTGAAATTTATTTGATAAAACCTTGACGAGTCGCGATAACGATATCTTTCAGGCGCGAGAAAATCGTTTTCTCGCGTGAAGAGAACCATAAAGGCATCTATTAATCGGCCTCGATATCTTCCCATAAATGAAATATCGTCGTGGCACGTCCGGTGACACCGTAACGTAAATTTCTCGCATTTCCAATACACCGTCGTAAAGCATTTGAAATCGATGAATTATCGTTTCTACGCGACTGCGAGAAAGTTTAAGCTGGATTTTATACCCCTGCGTAGAACGTCCAGAGAATCCTTGGAGAAAAGCCTTGTCGATCGTTTTGAAACGATAGCCTGGCGCTCATTACCGTCACGCACAGCAGCTGAACCTTATGAACTTTCTATACGTGCCAGTGGGATTAAGATCGATTTTCATTGGCGATCTTTAAAGAGAATCCGAACGCTACTCCGATGGCTATTACAACACTTTAGTCAATAGGGAACAGCAGCATCATTCGGTCCAGAGGGAGGATCTTCGCTTCACAGGGGCCACTGTATAATCTTACGAGTAACGCATATATCTGAGTGTATATATATATATATGGTTTGGACCTGTTCGATTATTAATATACAAATAAATAACGCAGCATCCAGCATTGCAGCAATAATCTTTAACGCCCCCGTAAACTTTTACCATTAGATCAGCACTGAACTTTTCTCTACGGTGTTTTATGTCCCTCGCTGATTTGTCTATCTGCGAATTTACGCTTAATGCTTGACCGATTTATTACAAGGGGAAAACGGTAGGTCGCACCTGCGCTAGGTATGAACTTTGACCCATGTGTAAATATTTCTCTAACCAGGAACTTACTACCGCAAGACAGAGAAGGTAGAAGATTCTACGGTAAGTAAAAATAAAGAAAAATCTTTGGATAGAATCTCATGGTGTACCACCAAGAGTTCGCCCACGCTTGAAAATTACCATAGGTAGGACGTCGATGATTCAACGTGGAAACATATTTTTTTTTTTATTACTCAATGTCAGGACGTTGATAACACTATGAGCGCGATAAGGGTTGATTCATTGAATTATATCCTGCAACACGTGTAAATCGTATTGACGATAATTGGAACTAATCAAACTCTGTCTATCGGAAATTTATAAACTAACGTCTGACCTGCCACAGCATAAGGTACGTTAAGCACGAGGACCTCTTTCATCCGATCAAAGGTCATCGTCATTGCGACAGCCTGGAAGTCATTGGATAGCCAAGGATACCAAACGACGAAAAAAAAACCCCCCCATAACTAAGCTATAACAATGGATACATAAATACAAGAACGGCCAACTTAAAATCTGACAAATGACGCTTTAATGGAAGTTACTCGTTGACCTGACGTAGCCGTTTGTAAACGCCTTTGGCATTCTCGATCGTCTCGATTCGTTCCTCTAACGAGGTCCAATTAAAACAGCGTATTCCCATCGACCTGTTTATGGGATCCATGTCGCACACGAGAGACCCCCTTATCGCGCATGGCCCGATTAACCCCAATGGGGTTGAACGACACTTAAATTCATAGTGCGGCGAGAATGATTTAACGTTATCGATTTTTTGTCAATCTCACTTTTTTCTTCTGTTATCTCGTTATCTTTAATTATCGCTTATCAATGTACTCGTACAACTTGATTTTAGCTGCCGAAATACATCAGGCCATTCAACACGCCATCAAGGTCTCCAAGGAGGCTAGCTGTCAGTGGCCACGTGCCAGGGTGATTCCAGTACACGACGTATACCCGAATCCATCCACTACGTACAGTCCTCATTGTGCAATATTGCACAGGTGCAGCGACGACACAGGCTGCTGCAGATCCGAAGCGCTTACCTGCGTGCCGAAGCACAGTCATCGCGTAGAGCTGTACTTTTACGTGAGTGAACTCATTATACGTGACGTATCAATTAATAGTTAGATAGAACGAGAACGCGTTGAGAAACTACGAGGAATTAATGGATACGATTATATCTGTCTGATGATTTATCCGTATGACGTAAAGAAATGAAGTATTATTGATAATATTATTTCTTGTATGTGGAATTTCTTATCTAAAATTCTTAGATTCTTACTTCAATACTTCATTAGTACAGAAAAATATTTATAGTGCGTGTTTGCTAACTCCTCTCTTTTTTTTTTTCTTCTTCTTCTATACAACAGTTCACCCTTTGGTTTCTCACGCGTTCGTATAACAACGTCCGTCGTTGTACATCGTTTACGTGAGTCGATTCTGGGACTCACGAAGGGACTCCTGGAATTACAATGTCAAAATTAACCTGGGTCACGCTTTACTCACCCGGGTGGTCCTCTTCCGTTCGTTCGTTATATTACTGAGGTAGTATAATCGAATCATTACACTAGCATCGCGTTAACATTAGTTTAGTCTATATACACGGTGCCCTGGGTAATTGGACGATTGCTGCCACTTACTGTCCACGGCTCGATAAGTGTAACGTATTTTGAACCACCTGTTCTCCAAGTGGTACCCCAGTCTGTATATATATAACACGTTCGACTATGCACTTCCATTCGGATAGTATAATGCATTTCGATACGGCACACCAAGAAATAGTTGCTCAACCTGCCTGTACGCCACGATGCATAGTTTCCAAGTTACATCTAGCAAAGGAAAAATAAAAAAAAAATATTCTACTCGTTTGGTAAGACCCATTCGCCGATTGCGCTATATCAATTTCTCAGAATTCTCCTATCGTTTGGCCTAACCCCATTTACCAGAGTCGTTCTTCGCTTAAATGCATCTCACGATAATTCATCATGCATCAATTCGACTACCGGATTGCACTATGGAGATTATCGATTATACCGAGAAAAATTGCACCTGGTGTTTTGCAGGTTAGGAAATCTTAGCTACAGAGCATCGAGATGAAATAGTGTTGATCGTATGACTAATAATGACGATAATAATAATGGCCAACGATAAAGATTTAAAAACGCTTTAGGAACGTCGTCGCTGGACACTAAAGGTCATACAGTGGAAATGACGTAAATGACCGATTGATAATGGCGGCAAAACAGCAATGAGCCTCTACGACGATGCACCACCGGTCAACCAACGAAACAAGTGGCTCGCTCGTTAAAGTTGATTCTGCAACAGATTGCATGAAATATTACTGTAATTAATCTGCTTTTTTTTGCCGTGCGCAGATTACGTTTGAGGCTTAAACACAGCCGCCACGAGGCTCCAGGAATTCCTTGGACGTCTTAATTTATTACGTTCGAGACATTTCACGTGGGACTACAGAACATTTTGGATGCTTCGGGCTATTAGTTTTATACGCGTATAGATGGCAGATCGATCGAAAGTGAACATCGAGATGAGTACCAATGATATCTCTCGTAATAAGTACGAGTGCGGTTAGCAGTTTGATCTAACGATCTTGAATGAGTCAATTGGATTAACTTTTTTTTTCAATTTTTTTTTATCGCTTATAACGCTCGAACAGAGATATAATCGATTAAAAGGCATCGACGAAGTCCTAACACCGTTTGAAATTGAAAATGAAAAAGTTGAGAAGCTTCGTGGAGAGGAAGTTACTAAACCGGTAATTAGTAGCCAGACGGTCGGATCGATCTGCCGATCGACTCGATCGATCCGATAGATAGGTGGTGGACATTAAAATCTTAATGGTCCGGGCCCAACCCATGCTAATTTCCTCTTGGTCGAAATTAACCCGTGAAATCAGTCCCGACGATGGGCCTGAAATCAGTTCGTAGATGCTGATTGTTCTCGACGTACCTTCTGTCAGAAAATTTTTGGAGGCTATACACACACATTCCCTCTAGCTAATAGATAAGACTGTACAAGTAATATGTGAAACTGTAAGAAAAACTGAAATTTTGGCAAAAAGGGGTAAAGCGGGGGGGGGGGGGGGTGACAAAATTGCGGGTCAAAGAGTTCACGACCTCTTGGCAGAAATCTGCAATTTTTATTATAACTTCGGTATTTTTACGATCAATCAATTACGGCGATACGGTTTGAAAAATGGCGGGAAAAAAAAAGGAATTTGAAACTCTCGACTCCTTATCCTGGTATGCGCGCTACGTTATTGGTACCTCTGCATATTTTTATCTCGAAGTGGGATACGAGGACCTCACAGGAAATGGCACTCAGACGTCCAGACGTTTCGAGTGTATCCGAAACGTCAAAGGTTAAATATAACTTCGAATAATGGCGGCGTCGTATATTCCGTCGTGCAACAGTGAAATTTCGCCATGACGCTCCGATCCACGTGGATTGGTTAATCCCGTCGATTTCCTGGATTGAAAAGTGAATGGTGTCACTATGGCCAAGTTGTACTACACGTACACTATCACAGGACTAACGGATACCGGCCGTAAAGTTCACGGGGCATTAAAGTCGATATTAAAACCCGACACGGGAGAGATAAAGAGTGGCGCAATCTTTATGATTAACGGTCAATTAAACCCACTACCACAATGTGCGCCGCGTGCATTTCGGCTCGTTGTCGATATGGTCCCAAAAAGTAGCTACCATGTTATTTGGGTCAGCATAGATTAACGTCATTCACGTATCTCGGGCTCAACGAAACGTCGTCCTTACGCGTATGTATATACATATATGATCGCATTAAAGTTTAACTATACGTGCATCAAGATAATGACCATCGCATTAATCAATTAACATGTGAGTCATGAGGTGCTGAAAAAAAAAATATATGACCGGCTAAAAAGTGTATGCTAGTCAGACCTATGAAAAGCACTCTGCGAAATGTCAGAGAATTTATCATTTGACAGGTCTGAAATCTGCGGACATAAGGAAGCACTCTGCTGTCATGACGATCGTACGTGCAAGCGCGACTTAATCTTTCGCTATTAATATTCCTGTAATTATCCACCAATGATATTTCGAGGATCGTCTTCGATGACGATAAGCCTTAATTTACTACTGATCTGGATTTCGTTCGTGTCAAAGCTTCTTTAGCTATACGTCGCTTAACTTCAAGCGTACGTCGATCGGATCTTTTTTGAATTTTTTTTATTTTCCCGCCTTACAAAACTCGATTTCTAAACAAGTCAACGGTATCGGGTTTCGTGGGCATGGCTTTAAGGCCAGTACACAAATATGGATTTACAACGATCCACTTGTTGTGCGCAATTGAAGATGCTACTTGTAACACGTCACTCTTGAGATACCGTACGAGTGCTACCAATCAAATCAACCGGCGACCACCCTGCGCTTCGTAGGAATTTTCAAAAAAAATTTTTTGAACCTTCTCAAATATTTGTATGAAAACCATTTTTAAAAGGTTGCTATCTTGTCAGAAACAAGTCGTAAAAATTGTTCGAAAATCTTTTAAAATTAGGTAACGACGATCCGCACCAATTGTCTTCTATAATTAACGAGATTGCACGACGTAAATTCTCTGTAATAAAGTGTCTAATGTTTATGTATATAAGGGAAGCTCTACACTTTTGATGTATGTACACATGATGCATATGACACTCGGGGCTCGTGTCATGTCTCTGAGTCAGTACGAAGACCCGCCTCATTTGGCTGGGTATCAAATTTTGTCGTACGTTGTGGATAACGCCAGGTCATCTATACGTATTTCGTACTCCGGTCTCGTATGCCCAGCAAATCATACGCGAATACAAGAGACTGCTTCCGCAATACTAAAATATACTGACTTGCAAGCCACAATAATTTTACAGCCGTTCAAAAGTTTCTTTGAGAATTTTTTTTCGTTTTTACTAACACACAAAATCTTTCGTCAAGCAGATTAAGGCTCATCCCACTAGGATATCCAGACTCAAGGTGGTCCTCGTTACGCGTGGTAAGTTATACGTATCCCGTTTGCCACTACTGTACGGATTATCTGAAACGTATATAACTTTTGAAAGAGTCTATAGCGTACTTTCTTGCTCAGAGTGCTGTAAACTGCCTGGCCGAGGGCTCAGGTCTATTTAATTTTTCCGGGCTCGGCAAAGCCTCCCTTTTACTTTCTCTATCTCTCTCATGCTCCTTCTCTACATTATCATGTGTATCATTCACACAATCCCAAGGCATATCTACACCCTAGACTATCTAAAGGGTTATCGTCTAATCCACTCATACAGATTAGACGCAATTCAGTATATAATTTGAGCATTTTTCGGATTCTTCACTGGTACCATACTAACATGGCCAACGTAATAGATCCTATTAATGTCACCTGCATCACACGTGGCTACGTGCCAGAAGTCGATCCAGTGAGAGTCTGAGTCAGGTTAAAATTAGTCCATTGGTTGATTGAACTGTGATAACCGACTTGGAATATAAAAATTCACCTGTTGAATCTTTTCGATAAACATTTAGAAACTGAATTTCATAGGACGATCATCGAAATGACCTGGTCCTTCATTCAGGTGAATGAGTACCTGGAACTTAGGTGAGAAGCTTGGGTAGCTTCATGATCGTCATGGCGCTTCGTGATTAATGATCAGTCGGGCGATATCAGAAGACAGTGGCCCGAACGGAAGTTCTGGAATGGCTTAGAATTTAAGTAGCGGGACTCGGACCAAATATGGGTCGGAGGAGTGAAGGTGGGTCGGATGAGAGTGTAAGAAATAACAGTTGGGTCCGTTCGAGTCCACCCCATTAACTTTTTGATCGAAGACCGCAATGCACTGACCTAGAGTTTCGAAATGATTACTATGGTACTCGTCGAGTGAGAAAACGAAGGGACTTAATAAATGAGAAAAAAAAGAGGTACATCGACGTCTAAACGGTAGCCTTAATCGCACGTGAATCCTAGTCCGAATTCAATGGACAGGTCTTTATTGTACTTTCGTCGAGCTCAGTAAAAGTGTTAATGATCCCGTTAGAAATTGCCTGCAGTTGCACTGTCATTTAATTCAATGATATATTGTATTATAAAAAAAAATTTTTTTTAAATTGCAATTGGTCCATGTCCATCAAGGATGCGATAAATATTTTGGATATTCTATTTAAAAAAAAAATGATAAAACTTAATCGCGAGATCATCATTACGTCTGATTGAATTAATCGATAATTCGAAATTACGTTCGTAGCATAGCGACTTTTGCAAAGGGTGTATATCACTCGGGATTTTGATTAAAGATACGTCCGTCTTTGTCTTACGCACGTAACAGCGCATAAGTCCGTCTCTCTCCCACTTACGGCTGTTATACGAAATTTCAATACCCAAAAGCGTATCGTGACAAAGTTTCGCTTATGCTCGTGCTAAATACGTGTAAGTTTGAAAATTCGCATTTACCCGGAAAATGGCTACCGGCCAAGTAAAACTATCTAGTCCCTATCAGGAACCGTGCAATCCATCAACGTGTCCATCAACTCGGTCGAATTAGTAATGACTGATGATCCAAACGAAGCACTTTGGGTTCTTGTTCTACCTAAAATCGTAAACGTCTCGGAGGAAAACTGAGAAGAAATAAAGAAAAGCAATTTACTCCTCCTGAGAATATATCGCATGAACCGTGTAATTATCTCTGGGCTAAAGTAAAGAGAGTCCGCTTATAGGTTACCCTCTAGCACATGTGGATGGTAATTTAAAGTAAAACCACAAAGGGAGCCCACTCGATATTAGTTGGTCCCTTATCGGTTCTCATATTTATGTCCATACGCCATTAGTTATCGCGAACGCTTGTAAGTGCTCCAGTTCCGGAGGCTGGAACAGTCACGATGGATGATCTTCGTGATACCTTTTTTTCCGGCCCATGCGGAACATTAAAATGCCAGAAACAGCATTTCGATAGATAGAGACTCCGAGCAATACTGGCCTTGTCTGTAAGGGGCATAAAATAAAAATATATACATATATATATATATATATATATATGTACGTATATACATGGAGGAAAAAAACTCAAAGGGAACAATAGCTGCGCCAAGTTAAACGAACCTTCCTCAGGGCGAATGGATATTGTGAATAAATAGCCGTGAGGCAATTACCATTTGCAATGATTCACCGTAAAGACTTAGATGGGCGCATTCATCGGGAAGATCATGCAAGACAAATTCCAATGACGCTTTTTTGTTCCGTCCACTTCACGTCTGGCGCGTTACGCCGTCTATAATTAATTCACTCGATTAATGACTCGAATGTGTTAGATGCATTGGTGCATCTTGATAACGATGCAGTCTGCGGTGGTTTATACATGGTTAATTTACGTGCTGATGCATTTTCTGACTTCAGTATATATATATGTGTGTATATGGCGAGTACCGTCCTAAGACAATAACCTCCGTACGGATCTTTTAGTAACTAGATACATATATGTAATGTATATTGGGCGCGCTTCTGCTTTTGGCAGCGTCCACAACAAAACGAGCGATAAGAAGCTCAAGCGACAGCTGCAAAATCGTACGCGTTTCGCGACGCGCGCTGCCAAGAATTATGCAGTCTGCGTTACCAGCCTCTACTCCTTCTCGGCGTCAGCAGAAACGGCCGTTTCGCCATTGTTTCGCGTTACGCGACGTGATGAACATTCCCAGTGTGACAGGAGGATCGCAAATGGCCACGAACGTCTCGCACCTCCGACTGTCGACGTCCGCTGCGTAACCGCGACCAGGGCAGCAACATCGGGGTACACGTTACTATATTTGTATCCGAGGACAAAGTCATATATCTCTTGGATGAGGTCGTTTCCGTGTCCCACTGGAATCTGGGCGACGTCTGGACATTCCTGGAGTCCGTCCTCTTAGCGTTTCCTGACTGCGGCACCACCTGTGCGGCGTCTTGGAGGCATTTGCTTAGGACGGTCCCAGGAGTCCAGGGACGATTGACATCCTGGAGGAATGTGGTAGATCTCCATCGGGACTCAGTTTTAATGGTTTTCTTAAGTCGAGGCTTCGGATGATTGGACCCCCCCTCGGCCCACCATCTAAATCGGAGGACTTCTCGAATAGAGACAAATGAGTCCCATCTTTCCATCGTTGGGGTCCGTTAGATCTGGTCCAGAGTGAAAGTAACGGGACAGCTATACCCCAGGGCCTTTTCTTTCTTTCGAATGGGACTGTTTTTACCGTTTATTCCTAAAAGCATCTACTCTGTCCTGGAATGGGACTTCGGTCCCTGACACCCCTTATGGCCCTTTTTACTTGCCCACGAATTCTGACCCACGGAGGTCACCTGTCACACCGATGTCGATAGCTGCCGCTGCTCCTGCATGCGGGACATGCACTCTCATGCTAATGGCTCATTCTTCTTCTGTTTTCTTGCTTTCTTTTTTTTCGCCTCTTGCTCGGTAGGATTAACGTTAACTACGCGGCAGACCAAGTGGCGAACAGTCTGTCTGTGCTGTTTATGGATATGTATAAGGGACGATCAATATGTAAAATGGATACCGTGGCTTTGGGACCTTTTTTCTTATATTTTTATTCCTTCCCTTTCTTTTTCGTCAGCTTAAGTTTTTTTGTCGTTCAGCGACGGTACTTTTGAAGCGTTACTTGCTTCCACGTATGTACAATAAATATCATATACGGTTCTTGTGTCTCCAGAGTATTTCTATGCACCGCCAACTACTTCTGCCTTCTCGCCATAAGTCAAATAGGTTCTCGGCAGGATGGGATTGGAGTCTCTGGCACTTTACGGAGTGACTAATGAAATTTGCATAATGCAGATGATTAGTCGTACATCTCGCGTGAAATTGAAAATGGAAATTGATTCGTTCATGGATTACAAATGCTATTCTCTCTCGAGTCATTGCTTAGTATGTTTTTTTTAATCTGAATCATTGAGACAGTTTTTTTCCATTTTTTTTTTTCTAATACACCTATATATTCACCCGACATTTCGTATTTGCCAATCGGAATGCAACGTGGGATTTGCAATAATTTATCATACGTGAGAAATGAGATCCTCAGAGGATTCGCGGATCGATTCGACTATCGATCATCGATGACCCGAAGACATGACGCGTATGAGATATCGAACTATCCGACTTTCCCAATGCATTGTCAATCCATCCAAATGTATTTCTCAGCGCGTATAAATCAAATTCGAAATTGATGATTGGATTTTGGAAAAAAAAATCTTTGATTACGTTTGACGTGTATCATCCTAACTCGTGTTGCGTTTACCCAGGTTAAACCATTTTGACAGTAACCGGACGATTGATCCCAGTAGACGTTTCCTCCATCTGGGCGAACGCGACGGGTCGTCACGTGGTAAGAGCTTAATTAACTAAGAATCCTGATTGGAGGATATCCAGGTAGCGAGCGATCAATTAACCTTAATGATTGTAAAATGCTGCTCGTTCTGTTTTTCTACAGTGAATTACGTACGAAACGGGAAAACGTCAATCCGGTTTGTAGTCTCGTGTACTTAGTCTTTAATTTACGTAGATGACGACAGCGTAGATTTCCCTGAATTTTACCGACACGCTATTAGTCTCGATTATGTAAATAAAATTAATTAACTTTCCAACGCTACCCATTATAATAATATATTTCTTAGTTGTCCGTATAAAATTTTAACAACTTCACGTGTTCCGGAAGTCCTCATTTTCTTCTTCTTCTTCTTCTTCTTGGATACATTCAATTGTTGCTTGACCACCTGCGTAGATGCATCAGGTCGTTCTGTACCTCGTACCTTACCCTTTAGACTCATCCTCTACAGGGATTCTCATCCTGACAGGTGATCAAGGGACACCAGTACGAAAATGAAGTCCCCGATAGACCCACAGGCTGACATCCCCTGTCGACTTTTTATGAATAAAAGCCATAATGAATGGAGAAACGAGGACTGAAGCTGCGCGGTGCATACCTAGCATAGTGCACCATAGTGAACCCCATTATTTACATAAGTCACGACCCGTCAATGAACCACCATAAATCAAGGCTCCCATTGATAAAAGCTGTGTCTCAGAAAAAATATTCTCAATAGCATTGGTTTCCCACTATTGAAACTTATCAATCTCGATATCATAATTTTTGCTAATAACCAATTTCCTCTATTACAAGACGCGAAAAGTGCGATATCTCCGTACAATAGTGCACATGTTATTTCCAGCTGCGTTGCAACGAAACAAGTCGATAAATTTTCTAGTCGTTAAACGAGCCCAGGGTGATTCCAATTGCCATGAAGAATTAACGACCTGGTCCAAGACACTTTAGTAGACCCCAGCCGTCTTGGATAATGAATAAAATAATAATCCTTGACAAAGACAAAGTCAGTCACAAAGTTCATCGAAGTTCAGCTCGTTACAGACATAAAAGAGACACGATGATGACACAGTAGGTATATTGGTCCTAGCGCAGTGAGGTATTTAATCAATTATCCACAGTAACCTTGGTTCTTGTTCTTGGTCCGGGTCATGATGTTATTTTTTGTTCTCCACTCTGTAGAAGGTTGAAAGGCGAGCGTGACTACTCTGAGCCTAGGGGGCACCATGGAATATTATTACATGATGTATACCAGCTTAAAACTCTCTGCCACTCCACACCATGAAAGACGTATACCCTAGGGTCCGCACCCCGAGCTTAAGGGTTCGTTCACAACGTCCCACCATGATAGCCTTCGTGTAACTACCATCTACTTGGGTCCTGTATTGTCAGATCAAATTGAAGATTAATCTTAAAACCCGTTCGCACTACACGTGTCCTCGCTAATCCTCAAGGCTGACCTTCTTCGCACATGGCTGAATTGCTCCCTTGTGGCATTGCCATACGCTAACTAACCGTTCACCAATCAGAAACTAACCCCGGCTGACCTCTGACTATAGCGGCATTCGAGTGGAGGATGTTCGTTAGGCTTGATTATTCCTCGAGTAGGTTGTAGGTAGTAGGTTCTACTCAGGTTCCGTATTGTAGGTAAATAGACGGTAGGTTGATGAAAGTCGAGTACTCTCCTGAAACGATATAGAAACTCAGTCTAACTGTCCATCTTCGCATTGGCTAAGGTCGTTCCCATGGAGCCACTTTATTTGCAATCATCATCCGTCCTGGGTATTTCAACGTGATAATCGTACCTGGTCATAATTTTGTCCATACCCTCGTTACTGGACTCATCGATAGACTGACTTCGGGAATAACCTAGAATGCAAAAAAAAGGGATTGGCCACTGATCGCATTCACGATGTTACACTGTACCGTTAAATTCGTTCACGTCCTAGTCCTCACGCTTCGATCCAGTTGTGCCTAGAGCATTTAATAGAAACGGCCTGGGCACTTGCGTACGCGCCTTAACAATACCATGAAGTCAAGAGGCCGCAGACTGACCGCAACGAGGTAGATCTTTTATCTCATGGCGCGGAGTGTCGTGCTGCTGCGCTACGTCTAATTTCCCATGCACGGTAGCCTCGGCGCTTTATGTCTTGTGCATGGATTGCCCAAGTGGGTGGGAAGAAAAAAATTATCCACACGAGGTGTCTGGACCGTTTCGAAATAACATCACGTATTCATATACGTATTGATATACAGTAGGGATACTCGTAAAAATGATTATTCAATATATACATATATATGTGTGTGTGTATCCACACATAGTAATCTTTCTAGATCGTCACCGGATCTATTGCGATTTCTACTGAGAGTGTACGCTATGATCGCTAATTACCCTAGTTATGCTAATTAGATACCCGTCTACCTTATCCGACTCTTACTCGATTAATGCCGTTTCCTGGCTAATTGCCAAGCCGTCCTTTTGCATCGTCGCTGTCTACTCCTCTTACCAAGAGTTTCGAAGAGAAAGAAAGAAAAAGAAAAAAATGTTCTCGTTCTTTTTAATACATTTTTTTTTCTCTCCACCCTCTTTTCCATCCTCCTCACCTACGCGCGATCCCATAAAATCTGTCATCCCACCTTATGCCCGTTACACATGGTTACGTGCACGCGTTACTGTCTTTGCAAAATATTCCGTCCTCCCTTGCACTTCTGCACGTTATGCAAGACCCGCGCGGCGCCATGCAGATGAGAAAACGGCATCGCCCCAGCCTGCAGGACTGCGAGAACTAATTTATAGCGAGGTGGACCGTAAGATTATTCACTTGTCGCTGTATAATAATGCCTTTGCTCTCCTGTACGACTATCTACAGATATACTGTTCCACGGGTGTATAAGGTATACACGCAGTAACCCGTTGAATATTTAACTCGAAGCCACCCTTTGGGAGATTCGTGAAAAAAAAAAGATAAACATCTAATAAGAATAACTACATTATTACTAAGAACAACTGTCATGCGTACTCGGCTTAATACAGCCGTATACCGTTTATGCACAGTCCATTAATTCTTAGACATTGTAATTGGCCTCGTTGCTTACTCGGTACGCGTTGTTATTATAATTCATGCTGACTATAAGTTACCCATGGGAGTCCTTACGTCGTGTGCAATGTAAATGACAATAATAATCAATTTCCTCCTCATTTCGTATGACTTTCATCACGTGCTCTTATCACGCGAATCAATCGAATCCCCAGGACAATGATCGTCTCGTTCGTGCTTTGCTCCTCGATTGAAGCCAGGATCCTCACGATCGGACTGTCTGACCGAGTGGCTTTAAAAAAAAATCTTATACAATAATAATAATAATAAATACCACACTCCTCACGACAGACACCATAGGAGCAAAGTCTCCCAACAACGACTATAGTTGGGCCACGCATGCCTGCCGCGTCAGAAAATCTATATTCAATGGTGCCTCATGAAGAATTCCATGGTGGACATTGATCCGCACCTCATACCACCATCACCACCGTCACCACCTCCTGGGGCCACCATTCATTCGCCACAGGATCGAGAACGCTGGGATGCGTATCTTTTGGTACCTTTACGCACTTTCTTTATTCATCATGATGCCCCATGATAATACCATGGTAACACTTGAGGTCTTCGATGCTCCATTGTTCTGTTACTTGTTTCAAGGGGACTCTTTTTTTTTCTTAATACACTTTAATCACCCGTCAATCTCCGTAGGATGGATCTAGGGAATTTAAGATGATTTACCTGTCTTTGTGAATTGGGAATTTTTTTTCTTTATTACCAGAGAAAAAATTGTTTGTCACGTCATCGGCTTTGTGGCACTTGAATAAAAACGAGAGTGATTCGATGACGAGATGGATGAGAACGGTAGTCCAGGATATGTGTATGTGTGTATATATATATTACATATAGAAGGGGAGAAAAGGGGGAGGAATCGAGATGGTACCAGGAACAGGTTCTATAAACAAGATGGACACCTGGAACAATCTGCTGTTCCTGGAGGAAGAATTGTATACGAGGTGAAAGGGAGTTGGAATCATGATCTGAAATACCGACAGTGTATTGTTTCTCGATCGGATAAGGTACGGATGCTTAATCAATTATTCTAAGTAGACCCTGTGTGGTTTAAACGTTACGTGACTCGAGATAACTCTTATTATATGGCTTTACAGTGGGGAGTTAAAGAGTATAAAAGATACGTAGCGCAACCCCAAAGAGGCCAATGACTAACTTCTCTCTATCTGTTTCGGTTATCTTATCTATAGCCCGGGACAATATTCAAATCAGTGTGAAAGTATGTCACCGGGTATAATACATAATTTGGTGGAATGACTATGTTGGATGACGACAATGATGCCAGAGAGCTAAACAATACCACCCTGCCTTGGGATATACCTCTTTGGTCCAGCAGCAGCATCCCTTCGAGAGATACACAATGCCACACTCAGGACCCTTGGGACTTGAGGATCGTTTGATCCGTAAGACGTAATCGCCGTTGAAGCGACCAGACAATCTTCTCCTGGGAATACTGGCTTGGCGTACCACGTATTTTCTCCTTCTCTTTTTTTCTCACAATACTCACAGGCGGATCTTGTTTCTCTCAATGGGAAAATTGAATCGTCCGGAATTCCTGTGATCGTTCCAGGAGAAGAGAAGAGCGGTTCGGCGTCTTCAAATACTACAGGGACGTAGATCGATTCGCTAGATTCTTTCTACGAGATATATGTGTATGTATATTATCTGGTATATATAGATACATGAGCGCCGTACAGGAACCCTCCCTGAAAATAAAGCCCATCGTAAAGCGAACAAGCGCGAGGCGTCTGACCAACGTTATTTCACATCCATCACAATTGCTCGAACGCCATTTTATTATCTAGACGGACTGTCTAGCCCGAAAAAAAAGATATTCTTTTTAAATTCAAGAAGAAATAAGACACTGGATATATCGACGTTCTCTCACTGTCTTGTACGTATGTCAACTGGGTAGGGACTTGTAGTAAGAAAATCTTTCGCAATAGGCTATGTCCTCTGTGTACGATCACCCAGATAGATCTTCGAGGCAATTAACATAATCGACTAGCTGAGAAAGAAAGGGAGGAATGAGATAAAATAAATGCACATCCAACGCGTATTACCAGACAGCGTGACAGCTTCTTATCGGCGATTAATGCTCGCTAAGATCGAAGGTCGGTATTGTCACTTGGCTGCGACCACGTTAAATCTCAAGACGTCAGATGGGATTTTAAACACGTCCGAATCCCCCGTGATCTGGGATGCTGCGTTGCGGGTACTGCGAAAAAGCTTGAAACGTGAGGATTCGGGGCTTTGGGCTGGATGCATGACTTCTTGACTTCTGAAATTAAAAAGAGTCATGATTATGGATAATTATGGTGTATTTTTCAACGAACACGATGAATTCTTATCCGTGGAGTCCGGCACCCACGCCTCATTGCGATATACCTGGTGGCCTTTTTACATCGGCGATTCCAGCACGACTACGTGCTCCAACCTCGCCATGGTGTCAGGTACATAATGGCGAAACACCCACGCGCTCTCCGCACCCACAACGCGCTCCAGAGATTTTTCCTTCCTCGCCGTAACACGCTGCCCGTCGATTCCATCGACAACGTAAGTCAGTTGCACTTTCCTCGGTGAATACTTGAAGTAATTGGCACGGTAGATATTCGACTGAAGTATGATACCACAAGATGGCACTGATTGTTAAAGTGCTGGCCATGATGAATATGACTTAGGTGCCGCGCGATGCCGCTGAATGCTGTAAGCATGACAAAAGGGGATAATCTACGATGGTATATGGGAGTATCTTTTTTACTTACAGTTCCAGAACGCGGAGGACGCATAAAGCAATACGAAAGAAATTCAATCGCGCATACAGTTAGCATATGTGGGCGATAATGACACTGCGGCTATGTCAAGAGGGCCTCTTGGCTCATTTGGCATAATCTTTTTTTAACTATAGGCTCCAGGCCCAGCCCTTCCTCAAGACTGATTTTCACGAAGCGACGCACATTTTCTTAATGTACTATTCATGCGGTTGTGTCTCAAGGACATTCTTAAGCAATGTATTAATCGAGGCACGGAGAACATAACCTCAAAAACATTATGATAGATACTTTGCTTCTTTACTCTTGACGGAGACTTTGCATCCTCTTTTATATATATATATATTCTCTCTTACACAATCTTCTAGACTCTACCTTGCTTCGTCTATTATTTATTTAACGACTCATCATGCCACACGAGGGGAAAATTTATGGCCGGGAACGGGCAGCCTTGTGCTCTTGGAATTACGTTGGGACTCGTCTAAAGTAGTCCTCTTCTTCTTCGGGCATATTGCGCTATTCATTATTCTAGGTATTTAAGATAATTGTTATTTAACAATGTATAAAGACTCTTTTATTTTATAGCCTAATCCCGTTTCATTTGGTCCAATCGTTATTAGGTCCATTAGTCGATTTCCTTGGAATCTTATAGACACAAAACTTGGTTCTTCTCTTACGAAATTCTCTTCAGCAGCTTCCAGGAGAAATTTATCAGGACGACCTACCGCATCGTTATCGCCATATCCTCAGCGGCCATAGCTCGTCGCGAGATGAATGCGATTTAACGCGTCGTAGATGTACAGTCTCCTCTCGCAAGTCTCTTACGAGTCACCGGATACAAGGCAATAGACCGGCTGCTGTTTTATATCTTGTAATTACACTGCATCGGGGAACGGCGGTGAAGTATCCCAAGGCGATCCCGGGGATCTCCTGCTGGACTACATGCTGAGACTTTGGCTTTGCTCTTCTTTAGTACGTACAGTGCCGGCGTCTTGGTACCAAAGATCATTATAATCTGAACTGGATATTCGTGACTGTACAATTTTATCATGAAATCCAACAGGATTACCGTTACTGTCGTTGCATATTCCTTCTAATCAATTATTAAATCCTTGAACAAACGACATGATAAAATTTGCAATGATCCATGACACTTGAGAGCGGTCCATTGATCTTCCATAATATTTATCTTTAATACCAAGAAGTTCTTGAACGTCAAGGTACAATGACGTAGGCGTTAATATCAATGACAGTGGGAGGCTCCTGAAGACTGGTAAAGGACCTGAAGAACAATGCGGCTCCGCTTTAAAGTTGGCAGCAATGATCTTACTGTTTCTTGCGACTAGAACAGATATAAAAATGAAATGGAATTTAATAAAAATAAATAATGGCATAACGATAGATCGCAAAGTCAATGATATATTCCATTACAATCTACATCTTTAATCACGGTCAACAAGTTCATTAAGTCTCATTCCGAACGCTTGTAAGATTTAATTCCATGTAGATCCTAGAGAGAGATCTAAGGATATCCGAGAGTATTTACGGCATATAGAAAGATGCTTGAAGGGTGAGATACTTGCTGAAAGTTAAGATGGCAAAGCGAGCCCTATGGAGGAAGTATATGATAAATCATCCTGTATATAATGTCGATTAATTATGAGACGCAGCCAAGACTGTAATTAAGTCTTCCTTGATGACCTGTGGTTCCTCGCCCGCTGCGAAATCATCGAAGTCACTGAATTTATACACCAATTAAATCCTGACCGCTTGGCTGGTCCTGTACGGTCAGGATCGTCCGGTCGGTAAATCGTTCGTTCGGCGAAAGAAATCGCTTTTCCAAAAGGAAATTATAGTTCGATCCATGAATTCAGGGCTTGGATGAGCTCTCGGATCATTACCTTAATTAATCATGATGTAACCGGAAGAAGAGAGTATACACAGCATCGCGTACAAACTAGCGCGATATAACGTTCAACGAATCCCAGGGTGAATCCTTAGGGCGGCATCGCGTCGACTTTACAAGCTATCTGATCGTATTAAACGATATTTATTGCCGATTCCAAGCACCTGATATGGCTCCCTAAAACACGCCCCTGGACATTAATTTATCATTTTGAACCTGCAGGCACTGCCGTACTCCTCGCCGGAAACGATACCCAGGAGACGCCCGGACGATTCTTTAGTCCAGTCATTTCTTTGTTCTTCAAGTGACAGCGAATCTGAAGATCAGGAGATTATTATCGATCGTAGAAAAAAAAATAGTGTAGAATTTTCGTGTAAGACGTGCTTTAAGTACCTGTGGTCACTGTAGATTTTTTTCCAGAATTCTCAAAACTTTCTCCGAATAATTTCTTATGCATTGTCACGTCTTGCTCTGCACGGAAACAATAGTCCCATTCACAAAAATCTTCCTCGAGGTTCAGCAGGACTTTTTGCATTACACGAAACTGGTTTCCTCGGTTCCCATTGACTTTTAAATGCGACGTCTCATGTTATAGTAATAAAACTAGTATCCTGGACAACAATGAATGCAAATTCTATGAAGTCCTAAGGGACAGCTGAAATAAAACAAAAAATCAGGATCATTCCAGGGATAAAAACTGACGTAAACTTTTTTTATTCTGCAACCCCAAAAAGCCCTTTATATCTTTCTCACTAAATGTACTTGCGCAATTGAATACATCCCAGGATAATACTTGCCTCGAAAGCCAAGCAACAGAAAGAATGGTATTATTATCGAATCATAATGAAGCCAGCAGGTTAGGCAACATTAATTAATACAGTAAGACAATTGCCCGCCGCAATGACGTGGCCGATCTCTATCACAAGAGTCTCGCAATGCTCAGCAGGTATCATTAATCAATATTCCAGGAAGGACGGGGAGCAAAAGCTCAATTAAAAAGCTTGCAAAAGTAACGGAGCACATACCAAACCTAAGTACGAATAGTAAAGGCGTGAAACATGAAATTCCGATCCCATCAGCAATATGCAATTCCAATGCATTGGGTCCACCAATCAGTAGCCGATCATTGGAACCCACAGCGTAAGAGCCGCACGGGGCATTAAGTCCCGCTGATTTACGGGATCGCTATCAGCATGGAAATTATCCTACTTAACCAGTAACCTGTCGACTATATTGTAGCCCCAGGGACTGGGGATCTGGGTAAATGGGCGTGAACGTTGTGAGGGTAAAACGAGAATACCAGACGCACTCGGAGGAATTTCCCTTTCTCGAGGATTGGGCCTTGTAAATGTCTGTATACATATACATATATCGACTGATACATTGCTCGATTTCAATTTGTTTCCAGTATTTCTAAGTCGGTACCATACGCTAGCAGCAAGTTCGACGGCCTGCGTCCCTGTCTTGTTTCCAATCGGGCGAACATCGTGTTTCCATGTTACGCCGACACTTATGCACGCCTGGCATTACGAAATCAACGTCCTAGATCGATCTTCTGTCTACACGTTTGATTTCTTACTGGTAAAAGGAAACGATCATCTGACTTCCAAGATCTCTTACCCGTGGCAGCCCGCAGCACGATCCGCTAAATCCCTCCGGTCCATGATTCAGTGATCCCCATAGTGAGCTTTACGATCTCCCAATGGTAATGTCCCATTGTCATTTGCATGCCGCCCTGCGATCTTTCTGATCGCTCGTTGCGAAATGCACGATCGTAATGCTTTATGTCTGCGCAGCAGTCCTCTGCATATATGCTGAATGTATCTTACTGGTACCTGAGGTATATCGGCTGGGCTTGATCTTCGTCCAGGGATTTAAAAGTTAAAGTAACGCGACAGAGCAACGTACTCGGGAATTGATTTACTGGGTTTTACGCAATTACCACGTAGAGATGAGATACCAATTAGTCGGAAGCTATTACCAGGTAGATAATGAAGATAGCTAAGGGAAGGCCTCGAGGTAAGGAAATCATATAATCGTGACCAGGGCCAATTTCTTTTAAACGTACCTATAGGCAGACATTTTATCTCAATGGAATATCTATATTTTCATCTACATGTTGACAACAAGCGCACCTCGAACACGATAAGAGATTCCTAGTTGATACTAAATGAATTAAAATTTATCAAATTTCACGTAGTAATTGTAACTGACGACTTAGTTATTTTGAACGACGCTAAGCGTCCCGACGCCTACGGGCGTATCTGAACGTCAGCCAGAGCACGTATCTAATACCTACGTAACATTAGAACCTTCAGGCAAGCTTCGGAAAGTATAACCGCGACATAAATCGTCGATTACAGAAGCTTAAGGCGGCTATGATGATTATGGTAAGCGTTCACAATAAAACATACGATCGGCTAACGATGCGTGGTGAATGAGTAAATTACAAGACAGAGTTAAAGAGCGTTATCAGGTAATAGTTAAAATCAAGGTACAATAACTCAAACGGATCTTGTTAAACCATATTAAAGAAGGAGAAGATCCATCTAAGTCAAAAGGAATGAATAGCACGAATCTACCGTAGACTATAGCGAATCGTGTAATGGTTACTAAGTACAAGATACACCATGAGGAAGATATACCAAGAAAGGTAGAGATCAGCCGGTGAAGACACTATCGTATTCCCATCAATGGAAGATAGTTCGAACGTAAAGGCTGACGTATATATTCGCAGGACGGTATCGGCATCAGGAATAATTTGTATCTTTTCCAAGTCCGCATAGTCAACACTGGATACCTCCGGTATCTTTTATCCAGCATCTTCCTAGGCTCTCCACTACCCATAGGCACTACTCCCTGCGTACCAACGTCAATAAATCCGCATACCATTGGATAGCGTACTTACACGCGCGTAAAATGATCTAAGAGAAGCTCTAAGCTGCGGTGAAGCCACGGCAAATAGTCCCTTGCATCGAGATATTCCTTTATTTTTTTTTATCTTTATCTCGTCCTCTTCTTCCTCCTTCTTGGATCTTCGTGGTCGTCGTGGCTGTACTTTCTTGTAACGTGGGTCGTTTCTTTACGTATGCAATAGTGAGCTGAATCAATCTGGAGACTAGCGGGAGATCCACTATTGTGCGTATTGTCGCGTGGTAATTGTAATAAGGCCCAAAATATTCTTCTGCGTCATGGCCATGCGTGGGACCCAAGGAGCCATGAATGAACGAACCCTCCTATACGTAGAGTCTTTTTTAATTATGCTACCTGAATATCATTCTAACTGTCCAGTGTGTAGCTACGGCGAGAAAATAAATTGAATGCTTGCCTTTATGTCATTTCGTTTATGTTAGATACTTGTTTCGCTATTTAATAAGCACCGTTGTGAATCTGACGTCATGAAATGCAATCCTTGATAAGGTTGTTGCGTCTGCCATGGGACTTATGGCTATTCTAAATACCTTATGCTTCTCGTTCTCATGGATGTGTCTTCTTGCTTCGCTACAGGATGTTCCACAAGATGCTTATGGATGAATCATTATATTATGAAATGTTCAAGAAGGTTTAAGACCCTATGGATGGTTTTCATAATGGCAGTACTGACAGCTGTACAAGCGGAAGATGATAATTATTTTTGTACCGTCGTATACTTTATTGTCTCGTTGTGGGGACGCCTTTATACCAGCTCGATGGAATCGTTTACCTAGAAGATATTTATAACGTACGGGCTTGACGTGAAAAAGTCGTGTTTGCCAATCCATATCGAGTGTCGAGTGTCGAGTGGCTTCTCTGTGAGCAGTAAATACTATCTACTACTTATTCTCACCAGCGAGAAAACGCATTTGCAAACGCTGCCCAAAGGCTACAAAAAATGAATAAGAATATTAAATGAATTACTACTCCCAGCATCCAATCCGCTAACCTACGTACTCTGAGTTGAAACTTGGCAAAATAACAATTTCCATATAACTCATGCAATTCGTTCTCTTACCTTTGAATTACATTAATCAAAATCAATTTGATATTAAAAAATCTGCTGTCTGCTGCAGCTTCCATCTTCAAATTCATTCAGGAACAGCAAAGCCTGAAGCAAGACAGGCCCATTATCAATGAGGCTCAGAATAAACCAGTCTCGTCTTCTTAAATTAAATTTCAAAATTCGTTATGGTTTTCAAAAGCGTCCCATGATTCATCCTTCCTGAGAAAATCAAATTTTTATATCAGCCATAGGGTTCCTCCCGACCTGTACTAATCCGTTACACTTTACTGTATACTAACTTCCATACTACAATATCCTTAAAGACTGATATTACCTGGGCAATGAGAGACCCCATGGAAACTGATACCGTAGAATCCTTTGCCAGTCCATGGACGAAGTGGTTACGACTGCACACGCCATGGAACGTCGAAAGCCATAACGGCATGGTATAACCGCCACCAGCGACAGCTTCACGCTAACTTTATATTATGGGGCTCCATTGGTGTACAGGCGCAAATTCATACACGCGTATCCTCCCTATACGTACTGCTTCATGTAATGGCCTTTGTTCAAAGGAATATTATGACAATGTTATTATGTACTATATGCCGAGAAGCGTTACGGTCTCGTAATTCAGCAGTCAAAGACGCCACCGTTCTTCACCCTATGATTCTTGCGATTGTTATTATTATTATTATTATTGTTATTATTATCAAGAGCCGTCGTTCGCTTGGAAACGTTGCCAGGAACGTGAATTCTTCTATCGTGCAGATCGTGACACCACGTAGCAATTTATTAGGCACGTCTAACGCTCTGATTTTTTGTCACGTTCAATCTGGAATTTCAATCTAGCAAACGTTTGACAAACTACTCATTGTTATGGGGTTGCATTGTATAAATGCCCCTGTCTATGGACAACGTTTTATCACTAAGAGGAAAGTCGCCTACGTAACGTCATGAGGATCCGCCATGAAACGTGACCCGAGCTCGGAACGTAGGAAGCGGTAGGCACTATAGAATTGTTTGAATCGACATGACAGTTTTGAAAATTGTTCAAGCACTTACGAAGGAGGGATGAATTCCCTTAATAAAAAATTATTTCTCCGTGTTCCATATACGGTGGCATTTAACATGGAGTATATCAAGATATAGACGTAATATATCTTTGTGTCTTTATATATAAATATATATATATATTTATATCTCTATGACCTTCCCACATAAAGTCACTATTGCGAAACAAGGAACAGGTGTCCAAAATCTGCGTGGGCTGGCAGACTGCCCGATGAATATAAAGCGGATTATAGCAGAGACAGTACAACGCACTTGGAATCGGATGCGGAATTTATATGAAAACAAGTTTGACCCACTGACAAAGCACGAGACCGTTCGTCTTCTTACGCAGGATTCTAGAGAATAACATTACAATTATCCACGGTGGTTAAATTGCATATTATGACTGTATATGTATGTGCGTGTGTGTGTATATATATATATATATCTACTATATCAAAGAAATGATCGTCGAAACATTCTTACAACTGACAAGTCAATTTAATAGTTGTCACTGCCTAATATACTTTCGAGTCTCAGTGGTTGTTTCTCGTGAAATTTACGAGTCAGTCTCTCCGCGTCCAGCCTGAAGCAATGTAGAACGTAGAACGAGTTTCGCCAGTTCATTCTAACCTAACGCCACCAGAAGGAGACTCGCCTTTACATATAAACCATATGTGTACAGTACCTTTTTTTCCGAGGGATCATTTCGTGGGTGAAAAATGCCAAATAAACGCCACCGCTCCTCGCTGTGGAATCCCATAAATAAAGTGGCAGGCGATTGATTGACGAACCCTTGGAAACACAATCCCTGCATTTCGTTCCGCTAGCCCATTGTCGTTCGTCTACCACGAGTGCATGTCCCACTTATACGGTATTCTTTGCTATATTATGTACCTTGTAATCATATTTATGTAATATATGTATTATATATTAGATAAAATATGCCAAAAGTCAGTAGGGTCCGTCGAAATTTTTGGCGCACATAACCTATTCTTGGCGGGGGATGTTTAATACTCACTTCGATATTTCTCACTGTGCACGTAAAAGATGTCTCCAGTGTTTATCCTTTACTTCTTTTCTTGCAGACGACTAATATCGGCAGAGAAAACGTCGTGAAGAAACTGTCGTTTTACAATCATACCGAATGCGAGTGCCGTGAGAAGAGCGAATACGAAGGCCCGAACGATAAATCGTCGGAGACGTCATTTTGGAAACAGCCGACCTCAGCGCCACCACAGAATATTCGAAGACCGCCACAAAGAAAACCGTAATGATTTACTATTCGTAATTTTTGTGGGCTTCTTTCTTTGAAATTTCATTACAGAAAGCATGCTTTTCTTTATTTTTTGTTTCTTATCTAGCTGTCGATGTCCCTCGGAATTCACGCCAAGAATTACTCCAGAGGGCGAGTGTCTGTGCAACTGCTTTAAAAATGATCAGAGCTGCATTAGCACGAGGAGAGGAAAGAGTTATTTTTCACTTAGGGACAGACTGTGAGTATTACACGATTTTACAATTTATAGAAATATATATCACCTGTTTTCTCATAATCGGCTTTGATTAAACAGATGCGTGCAGAACAAAGAGTGCGCGCCGCCTGTCTGTGAATTTGGCGAGTACATGAGCAGGCAGGGAAAGTGTCCATTGAAAAAGGATATATTCGACGCCGTTGCGAATTACCATGCGAATCTCAGCCCCAGACACAGAAGTTAAAGAGAAGAAGGAAGAGAAATAGTAATTGACGAGAAACGATGGTGCCATTATTAAAGTGCCTTTATCAGAGACTATTATATCGTTGTAATCGAAGCCTTACGATATACATATATTTTTTTTCCTATTTTTTTCTCTCTTTTTAATTAAACGCGCGAGACAACAGTCAGCCATCGAACCGCGTGGTCGGAAACGTGACAGCGTCCGTTTGATCTGTCAGCGGATTAGTCCATGGCCAGCTGCCAAAATCGCGTGTGTAGATCTGAGAGGCCGTGATCAGTTGATAATTAATTAATTATCGATACGCAAAAATAGATTTATTGAAGTAAACTCAGCCTGAATACAGTAAACGTTTGCGAAGTCCTCGGACCCGAGAGCCTAGTCTGAGGCCCTGTCTGAATCCTGCGAGAAATTCTTCAATCTGATTAATTAATCATCCTGAAAAATAAAGCAGAAAGGCAATCTTAAAGCATAAAAAATTATAAATACCCAGAGTCTCTTGTACGCAGGATTGAAACAGGTCCTTAATAAATCCACCCTATACCTATATATCCTACCTTGTTTATTTTTTTCTATTTTTTTTTTCACTGTATCGTTATGACCCATATTGTATTTAATCAAACATTAACCGTCAACTTTCATTAATTTAATATTTAATCCCTAGCCCCTAACCACTTTGCGATTAGTTTAATTAAGACAAATAGGTGCGAACTCGCGGCCGTGTACGAATACTTCGACGGTGGAATGTCACGTGTAATTTCTTTTTATCCCAGTGTATAAAAAAATTATTCAAAAATGAAATTTAAAAAAAAATAATAATAGACCGAGAATTCGTTCCACGCTCGACTCTTCTTACGCGAGCCAGACAAGTGGCTGCCACCAATACGAATAATTCACAGTGCCAATTATTTCGTAGCAAATAGAGAGTAGGTCGATGAATTAATCACCACATAATTAGTGAACTATATGGAGTATCAGTAATCATAGAATTTGTTACTACCACTATAGAAAGTAGTTGCATCCACTTCTATTGTCTCTTGTAATTCCCATGGGAGACAATACACGAACAAACCAATCCCAGTATAACGTAATGATCCTTGTATCATTTATAAAACGGTTGATAAGCCGGTCGTAGTTCAATCGACTGTTATATTGAGCCCATGTGTAAACGTGTTTTTTACGCTTTTATATATACGTGTATGTATACGTAGAATCATTGATTAATCAATTAATTTACGAGAGAGACAGTAGGTGAGAAAGAGTGGGAGAGAAAGAGATTGAGAGAAAATGTGAGAGAGAATTTATGCGAATTGCCTATAAATGAACGTTCAATTGTTATTATTATATTGAAGAATCAACATCGATGCAGTTCGCAGCCATTCACGACAATCAATACAATCATCATTGTATTATTATTATTATTATTATTATTATTATTATTATTATATAGTAGCTTGTTTTACGTGCTACCAATTTTTAGGCACTAGCTATTAAATAGATAGTAATAAAATGTGAAGTTGTATAGAAAATTGTGAGTGAATTATTTATTCGTGGGAAGACTGCATCACGATCTGTATCCCAAATCGATTATTTCTATGGTAAGTATTTTTGTATTCTTGTCGTGGCGCCGATCGACTGAGTTCCAGGATCGACATGACTTCGCGTCGATCAGTCTCGTACGTGACATTAAAATTGAAATTTGTATTAGAGAGAGAAATTAAAATGAACTTTTTGAAAGGATAAAAAATTTATCTGTATTTGTTTTCTGTTATTAAGGATCAAACTGATTGACACGGGGTGTACGATTAATTAGCAGTTGTAGAAGACATCCATCAATTAACCGTATCAAGAGCGTTGACCAATCTTCAGGTCGTCCTTTAATCTTTACTTAATGAAGTTTCGTAACAATTATAATAACCGAGCGACTGAAACGTTCTACTACGATAGGAACATTCCATGGTGTTCCGACTCGACAATGAAGACAGCTTCGAGATCCAGCGTGAAATCAATTTCATTGTTCCTCTTAAAGACCCCCGTAGCCTATGGTGAAAGTTAATCTTGTACCACGCAAAAACGAATAAACCAACATAGGTGTGTGTACTAGGAGTGGAAGGTTTAGAATACGTAGATTAAAATGGATGTTGGGTTAATTTTTTGTTTATGTGGGCAAAAGGAAATTTATTTATTTTGTCAATAATATATTACGTGATTTTGTAAGTGGTTATGGTGGTTATACTATTTTATGGTTTTACGCTGACGATCATTGATTTCCGATCGGTCACTTAGCTCGCGCGTGCCTCGTGCCTGTTAACGAATTCAATTGAAGTACGTCCTGGGTCATTTTGATCATTCTTAAAGCGTGGGAGAACCAGGGCGTTTTGAAATTTTTGACAATGGCCGTCGAGTGCCTAATCGGTTGAGTCGATGGATATTCTACATTGAGACACGACGTCTACGTGGTCTCCTCAGGAAATGCAAATTTCTTAGCTGTCAAGATTTATTCAATAGACTGTCCACGTGATGCTTGGTATTGTCGTTACAGGATTCTATTTGAAGACAGCAGTGTCATTCTTATGCATTCTGTATAGTCGATGGATTTAATCACTTGGGTGTTGGGATTAGAATTGAAACGGCGACATGAATAATGCTGGGTATTGAAAAGAAATATCTATAGTTTGTGTTGTTTGGGAATTATACAATAAGTGTTTTTAATTGTAGTTACATATATCAACGTTAATTGAGGAGGTATTAAACAGTGTGAAAATAAGTATTCGTCATACTGAAAACGCCTTAAATCGAGCAACCCGTTATACAGGTGTACTATGTTATAGAAAATTGTTACCTACCGACGATAAAACAGTATCACTACTCAAAACCGATTTCAATGAAGTTACCCTGTGCGTCATCATATAATATACTTTGGTGCTGGTAAATGAAGGCACATATTTGTTTTAAAATAATGCTGTACATTTTTTTTTGGTCAATTTTCATAAATCAATGAAAGTTTACTGCAAATGAACAATTTTTAGAAATTGTAGTTTTTGTAAAATTTTTAGTGGACCGCACCTAGGAAAAATCTGGACGGAGATTTGGTGGCTTTGATCTTTGAAAATAACTTTTGAAAATAATGGCCGATTTTCTCAAAAGTTAATCGGTAAAACAGCGACAGAGCATATAATTCTCAATGAAGTGGCTTTTCTGAATAGGTTTACGTGGCTAGTACTTCGTGGCCAAGTAGCATGAGTAGTACCGCTTGTAGGACCCAGTGGCTAGTGCGGCGCTGATTGAGGAAGAGGAGGATTTTGCGTGCGCGTGTTTCGCTCGAAATAACATGTCGGATACGCGTCGCCGTCGAAAATCGCATCATTCCGGTGCATCGGACGATCTCTCGGACTCCTACGACGAGTTAAACGCCACGAAGGAGACGCAGGTAAGGATGCCAGAAGGATCTTCCACAAGAACAGCAAATTTGCATCAGGTTCCCGGGAAAGTTAACGGGCGTTGTTTTGTCCCGTGTTGAATGTGTCTCTTTCTCGTCGTTCTTCAATGGTGAAGGTAGATTTTAACCACGAAACGAGGTCGAAAGTTCAGAGATTCCACGCGCAATTGGAGCGCAGAGCGATAAGAGGTCGTGGAGATGATGTATAAGACTTCACCGGTACTTGAGACACCTTGAATATTCATATACAGCACGTTGTAGGAGAAGGTTATGGACTTGGAATTTTTCGAATCTTTCGTCTAGCCGGTTACTTTAATTTTCTGTGAATAACAGAGGGTAAGCGTCTCGGCGCCTTAACGTCAATCAACGTAATAGATGTTGTTAGGGAGGAACTGGTAATAGAAATAGATTTAAAAACATTCGACTGGTCTCGGAGTGTCCGGTGTCGAATATTTGTTAATTGAACTGCGGTACTCGTGTTTGCTTTGTAATTCGACACCAAATCTTTTTTGTCCTAGAATTAACTTTCGAGCTCCTTGCCTCTGTTTTGAAGAGGAAAATATGTTAGATTTTACTATAATTGATTTTGACTTTCGTACTTGTTTCTTCTATGGAAACTTGACTGCTGGATACAAATGACTTTTTGACCTGCAGAAAAAGTAAAAATATGCGCAACAGTTATGTCCTTGCTAATAATTATTTTACTGATAAAATGAATATATTGAGTTTTTTTTAGAATTTAGAGAATTTATTGCAAGACTGCAGTCAATTGTTCACGTTAATTGATATTACATTAACCTCCAATTTTATCGACAATTCATTGTAAAATGTGTACTAGGTAGGACGCGAAGCATTGACCTTGTTATTTGTATAATAATAAAAAAAAATTGGTTCATGATCTGATTGCTGCCTTTCACTTAGTGTAGATAACTGTATTTTATTTAGCAGATCGTCTACGAGTTGAGGTAACCTATATATTTTGTAAACCCTGTTTATTTTTTCCGGTTTCGATTGATTTTCAGGTTCAATAGTGTCATATGATATTTTGTGATATCAGTGTTTGCGTTAGAAATATAAAACTGGTTTTTAATCAGCAACCCTTGTTACTTTAATTTTTTTTATTAATTATACAGAGCAGTGAACAAACTGAGGCTAGACACGATTCCGAATATGACACAGCTGGCAGTGATACAGATACAGAATCACAGGATGGTGCCCTACGTGAAAGCGGAGATGGTCAGGAGGAAGACAAGCCCCAGCGTAAACTGGATGATGATGAGGACAGACGTAATCCGCAGTATATACCAAAACGCGGTACCTTCTATGAACATGATGATAGAACAGCAGATGAGGTGACGGACACAGCTGTTGAACCACCTAGTGAACGAGAAACGAAAGAGAAGAAAGTGTGGAAGGACAAAGAGGATAGATGGGATCACGATAGGTATAATGATGAAGAACAGGCACCAAAGAGTCATGAAGAACTCATAGCAGTGTATGGATACGATATAAGAAATGAAGAAGGTCCGCCTAGAGCACGTAGGAGGAGAAGATATGGGTAAGTAAATTTAAAAAAGTATAGAAAATTTCAGAAAGCATTTGTCTAGGACTTTCATTGTGTAACTGGAAAAATTGTGATTTTGTAATGTGACTAGACGAGGACCAAACAAGTATACACGTAATTGGGAAGACGAAGATGCTTATGGGAAGACAGCAGGTACCGTCACTCCTGCTAAAGGAGGAGGCAGGAAATCTAGAGGTGGTGAAGAATTCCCTGCACTGGGTGCCAATAATAGTAAAGTAAGTAAAAATCAAACAAGCATACCTTTACATTAAACAGTATCACTAATCTTTATCCGTATTATAGGATTCTTCTCAGAATTCGCCCGTAGGAACGGACGAGCCAGTGATAAGCTCCGCCTGGTATAGCAATAAGAACAAATCTCAGAGCAAAGTTCAGGATTTCCCACCGCTGCAATCGCAATCCGATAATCACAAAACGAAGCCAAGTGGAGCGGCTAATCTCCAGCATACGTGAGTATTCCCAGCCGATAGATACATTATTACACTTCCATAAAGACATTACTGAACTCTGTTGAACCCTAAACTCTGAACTCCAGGAACGAGAACCGAGCTTCGAACGAGCCAACAAATCCTGCCTGGAAAAAAGAGCCAAAAAGCTCGACTCAGAATCAAAGTCCTAATCGAAATTCCGGTGGTGGGGACGCCGACAAATCTTTGAATTCTAAGGCATCGCCTCGTGACGTCAGTAAACGACATGTTCAGGAGTCAGTAAGTCTAGCCGCGAGCAGAGTTCGCGGTCGAGGCTTTAAGGCTAACGCTAACAACAATGCAGTCACTAATAGAACAATAGAAACGAAGCCGAAAGGACGTGGTGCTGGTCCTATCTCTGCGGAGAATAGAAGGAATAATACTGCTGGTCAACATGATGATGATCAGCAGCTCGTTAATAATATGAAACATATGAACGTCAATGATGGAGCTGGTTTCCACCAGGGCGGAAGGCAAAACAGTACGTTTCTCAACATCTGGTTAAAATATCACTAATGAATGTAATTAAATAATTGCCCAATACTAATTTTTTTCTTCACAGAAAATTATTATTCAAATTCTTCCGGGCAGCAGAGGCCCAGCACAGTTCCTCCGCGTATGCAACAGCAATCGCACCAACAACAGCAGCAATCTCATCAGCAGCAACAAGATGCTTCCGGGAACAGGCCAAAACGGTATTCCAGCTTGCGTCAGAGACCTGCTATACCAGAAGGACCTGGACAACCTGGATATCAACCTCAGCACGGTCAACATGGATACTACCCTCCGCAAGGTAATATAATAATCATTTACGATAAGGACACTGATAATAATAGTATTTGTAAAACAATTACGTCAATTGGTTGGCGAAAAATAATATATAACACCTTTCTATGCACATGTACGTAGGCGGAAATACGAGAGCTGTCCTAGAATCATCAGGTAAGATTGAGTGATTAGTGAATCAATGTTAATGTGCGTATATATTTTGTTGTTGTCCTTATCTCGCTATGCTGTTTATAAAAATATGTTTATCTCGTGTGTAATGCTACTATATTGAACCTGCTTTTCACTGGAATTTACGTCATGTCGAGGAGATATGTTACTTCTGGAGACACATTCGTCCGCATCATTACAGGTTATCCTCAAGGTCCATTCGAACAAACTCCACCTGTACCAGCACCAGCTGCACCGATGGCTGCCCAACCTGTAATTCCACTGCCTCCAGGAGGTCAAGCAGCGAACTATGCACCCCCAGCGTTCCTGGTACCATCGCCACAGTTCATGCCACCTCAGTCAGCGCCACCTAGCATAATCAATTACGTATCGGGTCCTAATGGTCCGGCATTTCAACCCAATTACCAAGGATATCAAGGCTATAACCCAACGGTCCAAGTAAATACAACAACAGCATGCTCAACGGTTATTAGTTGCGCAAAAACTTTACAATAACGGAATGACCTATTTCAGCCACCAGGACCACCACCACCTCAGGAACTGTTCCAACCTCAAGGTTGTACCTACTACAGTCCTGCTCAGCAACAGCAACAACAACAGCAGGTAGCACCAATGAGACGGCCCAAGGCGGCAATACCTATTCTACCGCCCCCTGATAATCAGCAACATCAAATCAACAGAGGACGAGGTCGTATCATTCAACAGCAGCAACAGTATCACAGTAATCAACAACCGGGTAATGTTCAACACACTGAGGCTGAAGGTAAGGTCGAGATTTTGGAAAGTGACCAGGCGGCTGTACCCGGGCAATTCGATAACGCACAGGGAGATCAATTGGAGTTTAGTCAGCAATACGAGAAGATTGAAACGCCAGAATCAGTGACGTCAGATGCGGTGAATGAAGAAAGTGTAAACGCGATCCCTGACGAAGTTGAAAAGATTGATGTACCATGCAATGACGACAATGCGGTTCAAAACGAAGATAAGGAGAAGGTTAGGTTAACTACAATATCCACTACGAATGATGATCCGCCCAGTGACGTCACTGATAATAATGAGACTATTTCAACCAAGTCAGTGGAGTCAGAGATGGCTAAACCCGAGGCTGAGTTATGCATAACTGAAAACAAGGTACTCGAGAGCTCGGCGATCGAGGAAGCAGCTGCCTAATCGTTTGTACGTAACTTTTTTAATAAAATATTTGTAAAGGCCACGAAAAAAATGCCGACTCGTCCGGCCAAATGTGTTACTTCTGAAATATTATCGTCGTCCTCGGTACACGTCAATTTTCGATCTTCACTCAGCCCGTCTTAAAAGTCTGCAGATCAAGTTCAGCCTGGTGTTATCGACTACAACAGTGAACGTGTAATACATCTGATAATTATCTAATTCGTTTATAATTAAAAAAAAAGTGCTGCAAATTTACAGTGTGTAATCTTATGCGAATCAGATGATCGCGACATGGCGAACAACGAGCTGTGGATTCTGCGAGGAGCAGAAAAGAGGAAACGGGTCTTGATGCACCACGTTAATTGTTTTCGCTCATTAATTAAACGTGAATTTTAATTAAAATGGCAACTTTCGGGGAACTTGACGATTTTGCACGATAATAATATAATTATCTATACTTCACTTCACACAACGCTTTATTGATTCCTCTAACGCGGTATCGAAGTCGTACGAAAATATTTGCATGCAATGAAAAAAAATAAATAAATAAAATAACACGAAGAAAAATAACGCTGGCGGATTACTATTCAATAGTAAACGATTATGATACAATATAATAATAATAGAGAATGTTTAGCTTAATCATAACTCTTATCGCGCTTTGCAGTTGCCGAGTAAAATCAGAAAAGCTGACCTTTATCGCGAAGCTTCATAGCCCATGAATTTTCGTGGTTTCTCTAGGACTGGTACGCGTTATCGCGTGCGTGGTGCCAGAAACTTTATCTTGTTTTAAATTCTTGTTAACCAAAAAAAAAAAAAAAAGTAATTGAGGCAGACATACAAAAATGCACTTATAACCTTATAACTGCGACTCAGCATCACCATTTAATTTTTTTTTTACTTTTTGATATTCAGTTTTTGACATCGAACCAAGCATTGTGTTGCCAGTTTTATATGATTTTGAAAATACATTTACATTGTTCTGGCACGGAAAAAAAAAAAATCGTTTTTTCAACGCAAAACCTTACAGGTACCATTATAATGATTCGAATGCTGCTACTAGTTTGGGGGATTGCGTAATTTTAATATGGTAAATATTTAAAGAGAAAATAATAGGAGCGCGTATCACGTCGGGGTTTATAAGATAGCAATTTTACATGGCTCGTGATGACGTACGTTATAAATGATTCTCCGAAATTCGAAAAGGATGCGAACCAAACGTAAAAAAAATATACGAATTATATATCAGAAAGGGAGTCGAGGGGGTGAATTCAGATTGGATAGCAGATGTACTATGTACACGAATACAGACTAATGCTTAGGTAGAAACGCGTGTTTAACGATTTAACTTATTTATTGTTCGCGTAAGAAAAAGGCCGGAAGGGTGGGCAGCACTTTATGCCGAGGTCACAGTACTAAGCAATTAAGTGTAATTCATTACCGCGAATTGATACTAAACAAACAACGATTATGATTATTTTATTTCTTTTTTTTCCTGCCCTTTACCCAATTCTTTTTTTTTGTACGCTTTCTTCCCTATCCTTTACCCACCGCCCACTACCTGTTTATCTTCATTGGAGCTTTTTTTTTTCTTTTTGTAATTTGAAAACAAAAACAGTGTTTGTACATTATTATGTTACACAAGAGAACATGTATTATGTGGAACGTTTAAATGTACACACTTGGAATTGTGAGAATTGGTTTTTAAGGGGGGTGGAAGGTGGGGCAAAAAAATCAATAATAGAGGGATTTATTATATTAAGACTCAAAAATCATTATCGTCTTCTACTGTGTTTATATATATATATATATAAACACACATACACACACACATCGATACGTGGGCGATTCTGCGCGACTTCTATAAACTATCCGATTATGCTAAAGATAATTGATTTAAACGAAAGCCGCTTCGTTAGTCTTATGCAAGAGGCGATCGTTAAGAAGTTATGTTAATTCAACGATGCGTTTCGTTTAGTTAAAAAAAAAATGTTAGGAAAGTGTCGCGCAATCGAACGGTATGGAATATTAAAATGCGTGAGGTGGAACGTTTTTTTTTTAGTCGATATCCAATGACGATAATAACGCTACCACGTGAAGAAAAGAAATTCTAATTGAAATAATGGACTAAGTAGGACATAAAATGGATTCTGTAACATATAGCGATTTTATATTTTGTAGCTGTTGTTCGATCAAGAACCAAGTGCAAAGCGACGAGGGGAAGATCGTTGTACCTGGAATAAGTTAAATAGAAAGTAAAACCAGGAATCCATTTAGATTCGCTGCAAGTTGTGCTACCACACGGCTCTCATGAAAAATACTTGACACTCAACGATATTGTATTATTATTATTGCTGCTGTTGTTGTAACTGATTACAATATGATTGAACATGTGTATAATGCATATATTACGTTTACTTGATTAAAAGTTTAACTACACCCCTCTCTTGTTTTTGTTAATTAAACGTTACAAAAACCATATTGTCGTCGACACTATTATTTGATAATAATGGAAAGAACAAAACTTCTGGGACATCATTATTTCTTACTGTACTTCTTTTTCTTTTTTCTATGATCATACAAATTCTATTGATCCTTTATATTATTAAAGATTCCTTCCTCGTTACTGATACTTCACTAGCCTGGAATACATAAAGCATAGTTTGTTTCAGTACAGTCGATTATGTTTCTTTATTTTTGCTCTGACGACGGAAGCAAAGCTTTTTGGTTGAGGAAAATGTTAATTAAAATATGGCACCTTAATCGCGAGTTTAATATACTGTGACGTGATTTTTCGAATCACAAGGCGACTCCGGCTACCGATAAAGATAACGTTCTCGTTTCCGGCTCCCTTCGGGTCGCCACCCTGGTCAGAA
>JASANN010000492.1:69014-95883 GCA_031762395.1 Calameuta pygmaea
TTTTGGTGGAGTTGGGCCTGTTCCACCCCAACTCCCAGTTCATACCGGCTCGTCGATTCCCGGTGAAACAAGAATTGACTGGCGCCCGCCTGGCATGCGGATGCATGAACGAAGGGTGGACGGACGAAGTTAACGTAGGTTGGTTCTCGCAGATTGTCGTTCTCGAATTTCGCTATCGGTATCGGGTTAAGAAAAAAATACGTTACAATACATACTCAAACGTATGACGTAATGGAAATAAATAAATCAAGCTTACTCATGAATTTTATAAACCTTACAATAGTTTTAGTCATTTTACTTTTGACTAGCGTTGCCCCCATTCTCTTACAGTTTAAGGTAAATTTACTCCTGATGGTAATAGTCGTTGTAAATTGACTAAATAAATAAAACCTATCGCAAGAGACTAATGGCGTCCAACGAGAATACTGCAGGTATCGGAACGAAGTCGTATCCTTGGAAATACGTCACACCATATGAAGACCTTTGTGCCGTTCCAATAATTTTTGGTCTACCTTATTTTATATTCGTATTCTAGTCACGCTTTTCATTCGGTTGCTGTACAACGCTAAGCGGTATAACCTCCGTGCTGTGCTGAACATTATTGTTCGTGTTTGTTGTCGTTTGAATGGATCTGGTATTGATGGTTTGGGAACGCAGCCCGTGTGGATTTGAAATTCCCGCCAACTTGTATGTCCCACGGCTACGGGGACTGCCGCTGCGTGGACAGCAGAACGTTCGTCTGAACTCCTTGCGGAATTTACCTGAAACAGAAAGCGGAATATCCAGGAGTTGTCGGGACGATTGATCGTGTTACTTGACCCATGATCGATCATCCATTTTCCATTTAAGTTACTTATTTATCCGACAGAGTGAGTCTTGCTTTGGAAGGGTTGGAAGTAAGTAAGAAGATTTGACAGTGAGTGTGCGACATTCAGAGCAGAATTGTGAAACGTGCTGTGCCTTAAATTGTTCCATGAAATTTCATAGCTTTCTTTTATCCTATAAAGCTCACAATTTCTGGTTATTTTAATGTGAATACAATTTATATGTACACGTATACTATATTTGGGTATAGGATAATAATATCAATTATATCTTGAAATATCTACTCAATAATGCTAACTATTTTTAACATTGTCGAATGAGTATATTAAACTTTTCATGATTTAATCAAATTCATTGTAACTTCGTTATTACGTACAGAGCGGAGATTGCTTTATTGAAAATATTTTCAACGTTTAATCTAGACATAATTATAATTCCCACTAACCACGGCCATTGACTGGTGTTCGAGGAATTCTGGCTGTTTCATCAAGCGTATTAAGGGAAAAAATAATTTTGAATTTAAAATGGGACAATAAAACAAACATGAGTTCTGTATATTACATAATGCATTTAATAATACATATATATACTCGTCTGCCGCCATAATGCAGAAAGTAATAAAGATTCTTGAAAATTTCACTTTAAAATTCATTTATTCCTCTGATTAATTTTATTCGCTTTCACATTTCTTCTTTTTTTATATTACAACGATAACATCAATTGGCTGTTTTGCCTGAGTTGAGATAAATTAAAAAAAAAATTTCAATTAAACGCACCCTACATGGCTGTCATTTCACGTGATAATGCTTTAGAGGTTGCCAATGGTGGTCTCACGAGTTTTCATTAATGATCAACTGTCATTAATGGAAATACCATTGACAACTGTCATAAGCAAAAGAGAGTGACACGAGTGCCTTAATTCCTTAGCGTAATATTTCCCCATTTTTTTAGTCTGTAGAAAATATTGGACTTTTAATGGAAAACACTGTACGCTCACAATAGCACAACTCGCTACGCTTAAACATTACAAGTACGTATCTTAATTGTTGTTTTTCATGGATGGACAATATTAATTGTAACTCGCAACATGTTTTTCGTCATTTACGCTCTTTAAGGTATGCCATTAAAATTATTATAGACGTATTAACCATTAGCGTACAAGCAGTTTCACTAACAGAAACCCTAATCTAGAACACAGAGAATTACAATATTAATCACAGCTATTGTACAGATAATACAAAATGTTTGATAACAGGAACATTAATGACTCTTCTCATATTCCAAAAAAAATATGAAAAATACATATTATCTTTTTTTTTTATTTTAAATACTCGCACAAAATTCTTTCTTTGGTAAAAATAAAAATGCGAAGATTGACTTTTTTTTTTAAATTCCATTCTTCGAATGGAGAAAAGAATAAATGGGTCTCTCTCTCTCTCTCTCTCTCTCTCTCTCTCTATCTTTCACCCTTCTAAAAGTAAGACCTGTACGAGACTTGAATCCTCTCCGAACGATCTACGGTGCCTCCAAGATTGGTTTCGCTGATCTCACACGTGGGAATGCTCGCTGATCCTTTTGCCCAGGTCACCCGTTTTACTGTCGGTCATAGGTCCCGTCGACTTTGAGCCAAACGATATCCGTTCGTAGTTGGACGATAGCTGCTGGGTCTTGTACCTCTTCTTCCAGGGATGACGTCATTGGCTGGTACACATTCCAAAAAAGCGCGTCTGAACTCCTGCCGGAACTTACCTGCAAATCGAATCATACGCATCCATCGTTGATCAGGAAACCGGTTGGCATCCATTGAAGAACATTATGACCTTGGTCGTCCAATAAAAATAAAAATCGATTCCGACCAAAAACAATTGCTATTTAATTATCTAGAATTAGGGTGGACCTTATCCGATTCCGGAGAAAAAAATTGCCACATAATTTACTATATATATATATATATATATACTAGTTGAAGCCTACGTGCCTGTATATAGGTATGTATACAATCGGATACACATAACTCTCTCGGTCCAGCCGGCTCAGAAATTCAATCAAGAAAAACCCCGTGCAAACGTAAGACGTCGATATGTAGATAATAGAATTACGTCACTGCCGTACCGCTAAGAATCTCAATGCGTTTCATAATCCTGAGAATTAAAAGTATCGACGTTGAACTTTATCGGTCGGTATGGAAGCGTCGCGTGCTTTTCCTTTGCGTCTACGTAGGTCGACCTATTAAATATCTAAATATAAACGTCTGTATAATGCAAATAGCTTTGATGACCTGTCTAGGACACTACAGAATTATTTGTCCGCTATCCTTTTATTGTGTTTTCTCACATTTTTTTTTTTCAATTTTCTTTCAAACCCATTTCTTTTACCACGAACAGCCAGACAAAATAGAGGTAGAGCTGACACGAAAAAATACCAAATTACGTCATACGTGTTACTTTGAAATATAAAATTTGACGTAAGGGCAAAGTGCACGGGGATTGGTAATCTTATGGGTTTCAGTATCACAGGTGGATTATGCGTGGGAAAAAAAGGAAAAGTCACACGAATAAAGGAAATGGAGGATGGAGGAATCGTGTTAACTTTTTTTTCATGAATAAAAGCTCTATATATATATATATATAAGCTAATATATATAATATGTGTAGCGTGCATCATCCTCTTGCGTTTCATTATCCAACATGAATATATATATATATATATATATAATACTATGAATACATATATAAACATATATATATATATATATATATATTCATAGTGCATAATTTAACGCAAGGGGATGATTCTTGTAAAGCCTTGATGATATCATTACATTACGGAGTCCCACTCTCTGTCATTTCGGATAGCGGGTAGTCTAATAAAGAATTGAAAAAGCACATGGGAGTTGGGGATACATACTGCACACTGATGCACGAGGTACGTTGGGTTAACAGGTATAAATGTACACAAAACTCATGGGTATTTTCTGTAATATATTTACGAGGGCGAGTAAGAGCTTGAAAGTGTCAAACTAAAAAGTGTATAGAATTTCCTATGGGACTTCGATCTTACGATCAAGTAAAATACTACATGACACATGTGTATATACACGTGCATTAAGATGTATGATATGCCAAAGAAGAGCGTCGCGACGAGGAAGACTCATCCATTTTTTATAGTTTTACCCTCGCTAAAAATAACGCTCAAACTCTTGATCCCCCATCGGCCTGAAATCCAAATGAAATTCCTTGGTTTTTCTCACGCGCCCTTATCGACACCAAAAATAAATGAGACCAATACCGATAACCAATCGCCTAAGTCATTCCATGAGAAGAGAAGAAAGAGAAGAGAATAAAGAGCAGCGATACAGCAAAGAAAGAAAAAAAAGAGCATGCCTACTCGACCCCAATGAAAAAAAAAAAATAAATAAAAGAAGTTCATCTCCTGTCGAACAATCGATTTGGCCGAAGGATCCCATTCTGAAGTAATGCTGCATTCTCATTAGCGACGTCGATAATTTCCATACGATTAACGCTTTTCTATTGTTCGCGAGAAAAAGTTTGAGCGGTCGAGGACGATCAACAATCCATTAGTAGAGTCTTCCGCAGCGATGGCTGTGGGAGAGTTCTTATCGTAATTACATAAATTAAAATAGTTAAGCGTGTAGGTAGGTAATTACGTATTACATATATGCTGCAGCGTGCGTGAAAAAAAAAGTATATACACGTATGCTTGGCATTTAAATAATCGATAGCGCCAGCTAGTGAAAAATAACAAACCGTACGTGGCGGCAAGAGCGAAAAATGTGCTGAAGTACTAAGTCAATGTCGAATTATATATCGAATGTATAGGCGTGTGTGTGTGTGTGCAATAAATTCATACTTACCGCTCATAAAGTTGTAGATCAGAGGGTTGACAGCGCTGTTGGCATAGCAGAGCCAATGAGCGAGAAGACTTGCCGTAATTGTCAAGGTATTAGATGGTAGTCCTATTGTGTGCCTGAGAAAGAAGAAGTTGTTATGGCATTTTCGTAGGTTAACGGACAAATTTCGTAAGGCTTGCCGCGCCAGTATTAGAAGGTTATGATCATGTTATTAATTAAATCTTGTTTCATATTTGGCAACCACTCGTCATCTTAATATCCATCTTACTTCTGGATAACAACTCTGCTCTAATATAGAAGTTTTAGGAATTCGCCTGGGGCGACGCTCGGCGTTTGGGTTATGAACGACTAGCGTTGCCTTGCCTATTCCAAGAATTTCAGTCATCCTTGTAACTTAGGAGGGATCGTAATAAGATTATACGGTCGAAGGAAAAATTATTATTAATTCTTACCTGAGAATCGAGATTACGTGAACCGGAATGTAGCAGACGGCAAACATGACGACCACGGCTACCAACATCTTGGCGGCCTTTTTACGCGAACGTAATTGACCTTCAGGGTTGCCACCGCCGGTGGACGGAATTCCGTTTACTTGATAAATCCTCGCTGACACTGATAACAATTAAGGAATTGATATTAGTCTGTAGGTGGAGTTTGCGCAGTCGTGACGTAGTACACTTGAGTCACTCTGTAGGTAAGTCAAATTAATGGCAGCCATGTTGTACGTGCGTCGTGGATATTCAAATGAAGTTTTGTAATTAAATAAAGGAGTCAAGATTTCCAGTTCGACTTTGTTATGTCCTGTAGATAAATTTCGAGAGCTAATGCGACCTACTTTATCGACGGTTTTAAAAAGAGCAAGAAAATCCCGGTTTGATTGTTTACTTGACTTTTGTGCGCTATTTTTGATGCTACACAGATTACGTTATTATTGTGCAATTTTTTTTTCTTGAATACCGAGAGCTCGCGGACCTTTGGTTCTTGAAATGTACGTTAAATCCCTTAATTCGAAGGACGTTAAACCATCGTGAGTATAAACTTTTGAAAAGGGGGACTATCTACGGGCTTATATTTAAACTCGTGAAAGGAAACTCGGCTCTATACACTACGGTGACTTGCGTCAATTATATTTACTCCATAATTAACGGAGCACTGCCGGCTTTATCATTAACGCTTAAATTCCGTGGACGTAACCCGATAGTATCTATTATGCAGTAAAATGAATAAAGCTGGTCAGTAGTTTCGTGCTGATAAGCCGGAGCCAACGTTGTCTCTATAATGCGACAGCTGGCACATCGCGTGCTTTTGTATTTACCCCTAACATCCTAGAGTCCGTGCAAATACAACACTTGTCAGAAATCGGGGTAATGGGTATAGTCAACTCGTGATTATCATTCGTGAAGCTTTTCATGACCCAGCAACATACTTTTGTACCTCAAGTGTACCTTATCTCATCGGTAAGGTCAAAGTTCAGCATTCTTGCATTAAAGTCAGTTTATTTACATGTGAACCCAACCTATCGATACAAAATTGCACAAGGACTGCTCCGATGAATTATTCAAATATGGATTTTCTGACCTCAATTCTCATTGTTCGATCTTAACAATCGTCGACATTTGCGACACTTTAAAATGCCCGGTTACGATTAGATCTTCTCAAGATGCTGAATGACAGTTGGGTTATACGCAGAAAGTCCACGTGTAGCCGGGTAAAGGATACTTTTGAATTTCCCGCCATTTCGAGTGACAAGTACGTATAAACCCTATTGAATTATATTTTCCTCAAGGTATATTTTCTCACTTGATTAAATAACTCAAATAATTACTTACAATTGTGTCCAGGAATGTCGCTCCTCCACAAGACCTGAACGATCTGCCAATAAGCGACGCTCATGAAGATCAACGGTCCCGTGTAGAGCAAGATCAGTTTAATGATCGTGAAGGTAGCTTCGCTCCTTTGGCTCCAAGATGGCGCGCACTGCGTAAAGAAGACGGTCTCGACGCGCAAATGAGCGGCAGGTACGGTTTGAAGGACTAATAATTCCGGGATATCTGAAAAGCGTAATACGATCCGTTTTAAATATGAAATTCGAAGCGAAATTCGTGGGCGTTTGACATTAGTATCAAGTTACGTCGAAATGACGTTGAACCTGAAAGTGAACCTTACCAAAGAGAAGTGCTAGTAGCCAGATGATGATAATGGCAGTCTTGGCACGGCCCGTCGTCGACTTGAATCTCAATGGAAAGCATATGGCGTACCATCGATCTATGGAGATGAAAGTGAGCGTCAGGATACTCACGCTCACTGAAACGGTCTGAAAGAAATAAAAAAAAAACCATAAATCCTTTCAGAATTAAAAGTTCAAAGGACATTTAAGCCATCGGACCAAGTGGGTCGCGGAATATAAAAGGGTTTTAGTAGGGTGTTACTTAAGGGCGTCCCTGCTCTCCATTTTGGCCAATGACGTCACGCACGGCTGGCAGGGCGATTTAACGAGCTGGTTCTCATTTGCAAGTCGCCAAGTAGTCATTTTTATTTAAATTTACATACCGACCGTTTACTGTCTCGAATACGCTCGCATAAATTTTCTTTTCTCTTCACGTTTTACTTTCTCTCTCTCTCTCTCTCCCGCTCGCGGAAGTACCGAGGAAGTCAAATCTAGCGTTTTATTTGTCACGAAACGCGAAAACGCATCCCGCATACAAAATTTCATCGCCCTACCGACAGCCAACGTAAAGGCATGCGGTGGCGTCGAAAAAAATTCCTCGAGGAGTCACTTGCATTTTTTTTTTACTTGCCTCAATTACCTCGAGGATCGTTTTAGCGTTTCTGGATAAAAACTTTGACTTTCCAGGTAATTAAGTTTCGTCGTCAAAGCAGTCGGTTGGAAGACAGTTAACTACCTGCTAAAGTACTGCACTGTGAATCCTCGTTGAGAGTCAGTTTAAAAAAAATTTTTTTTTTCACCTCATGCAAAAAGATCACATTTTTCATGAAAATTTGCCGATTCTCTAGGTTAACGAAAACCTATTTACACTCAAGGCCAAACAAAAAACTTATTAAAGTTTAGTCCCTGGGGACGAAAAAATAACACGCAGGATTTATCCCTGTCGACAGAAGCACGATTCGCCGTACGTCGGACATAATCTAAAAATATAATTCCGATTCTGCTATCACGCGTCCACTTATACCTTTTTACACAGCTAAGCCATGCGTTACGTGAAGCTTAACGCACATATACGATATTGACCCTCAGTGTGTTTGCCTTGAACAATGACAAGGGCTGTAAATGAAAAAAAAAAAACAATTTTTCGATAATCGATACGAAAATTCAAAATTATTCGATTAACATATATTTTACTCCTATGAAAGATAAATCTGGCAATCAACCACCCTTAACTTTCAATTATTCCACCACCTCCATCTCTATCCTCTCCGTCGCTTATTGTCAACCAACTGTTTCACGGAGTTTAATTATAGCCCGTATCAACCTTCGCGAATTTAGTGGTCATTAAATCATTGAATTGTTAGCAAAGGGGCGGTTTGTGAATTTCATGACGTCAGACAATTATATACCCCAACCATACCCGATTCCCATATAACTCCAAACCCTGTCAATTAAACCGAACAGGAAGTATACGCCAGAGAAATATTAGTCCTCCACGTGCAACATAACGAACCCCTATCAGCCCCTAGTTCTGCTCCCCTACCCAGATTACCCTATATTACCATTTTCACATATAAAAATTATCTACATACTAACAACTAACCTAACCTACAAGTATTATGCAAATTGACGCGGAAGTCATTGCGCCCATTAAAATAAACCGTAGTCGAAAGAATTCCAAATAAGGATAATTTACCGTATTCCCAAGGCTTAATAATATTTTATCCATGCGAATACGAATTTTCGCGTTTTCGAAGAAAAATGGCATTTTAGATGCTTAATAAAATTTTTATTACTCAATTCTCTATCCTCTTAGCCACCTGTTGAGCGGAGCTTGATATAATCACAAGTAGATCTTATTGCGGAACAATGCCCTGTAAGGGTAATAGATACACTTTGATTTAACCATCTATCGTTATACGCCCACGTAGATTTATTCCATCTCTGAGGTACGTTGAGAGGGATGCTTATTATTTATTAAGTTGCTCAGCACTCGGCAAGCAGATTACTTAGCTGCTATCGCGACAAATGAATATTTAACGATGAAAAGCTGGCGTCATGAAAATGAAGATTTCTTATTCTCTCAAAAGGAATGTTAAACTTTCTGGAAATTACGAAAATGTTTGATTACTCACGTTTTTGCGTATGCTTTATATGCTTTGTCTTACTTCATGCTTATCTACGTAGCTTATATCACTGAGGTCCTAGGGACTTACTATACTACAACCAACCGTTCCTTGGAAACTTTAGATCCTCTTAAAATATGTGCCTTGAACAAGGCTAATTTCTAATGCTTGTTAGTGATATAAATTGGTATTAAATTTCAACGGTCTCAAGGGGGTTAACAAAAAACCACACACCCAATTGCAATATAATCCGATATTCCGGGTACACGGGATTGCTTAGATCTATTAACAGGGACACTAATTAAGCATATTGTACAGTCCTGAATGAGGGACTTCACAATGCACGACAAATTCTGCCCAAAGTACGTAAATCAACCTGGAACCGCCACAGTGGAAAATCAAAGTAAAATCTATTGCAAAATTAAGAGCTATTTAAGAGCCAATTAAATGCCCTAATTATAATTTTAGAGCTCCATTCCATTCTGTCGAAACCCGTGGCGGTGGTAGCTCAACGAAAAATGTGGAACCGCCGCAAGTTAAACGATAAAACAAATTAAAACAAATGAAACAGGATTTTAGAGCTAATTAATTGCTTTAAGAATATGGAACAACGAGATTTGAAAATCTGGATTTATTTTGGAATTAAAGGGATGAGTTCGAAATCCGGCTGTTGCATATTTTTGAAGCACCCGATTAACCCTTAAATTCTATGTCTTTTTTTTTTAGTTTTCTATTGCTTATATATTGGCGATTTGAATTTTTTTTTTTTCTTATTTTGCTGTTGTTTTTAGCTCTTAAATAGCTCCTAAATTTGCAATAGATTTTTCTACGATTTTACGTTGTGGCGGTTCCAGCTTTATCGACGTACCCAAAGAACGATTTCCAATCGCGTGCAAATTCAATTGTCACTCGTATAACCCTTTCACATTCTTATAACCAACAGCTGACAAGTGCCTTTTGTATTGGCGGATATTGCTTGTGTGACTGCTTTAAAAAAAAAAAGTGTGAATACCATATAAAAAGTAATATCGGACAGCGTACAGAAAGTGTGTATGAAAGAGACAGACATCTTGGAAACGCATTACAGGTAGTATATATGTATATGCACATAGACGTATATAATATAGCACAATAGAAAGTTTCATAAAATTCATAACGTTATCGCAAAACGAAACGCGAAGGTGCAATTTTATCGTGTCTCAAAGTAAAATAGAAATACCATGAAAAATAAATTTTACATAGCGATACGTTCCGCCTGTCTATAAACAATGAAAATTACGGTAGGCAACTGTGCTCTGGCTGAATTTCGATACAAATACAATTTTGACGTACAGTACCTATGAGTTGACAACACTGAAAATGTCAGAGGCTTGGAGGATATAAGAATTGAAAAAGAGCAACACGCATAAATACAATGGTAGGTTAGGGAAAGAGGAAAAATTTTCAAAATGTTTCGATTATTTTTAATAAATAGTATTGAATTTTAATTGAATATTAAATTCAGATTAACATGTAAACCAGCAATAAAAATTATTTCGATACAGCTGCTACGTGATATCAAACGGTAATCAGATTCGTTATCAATAAGAAAATGGGGAAAGATGATCCGACCGCGATAGCCTTAAGCACTGTTTAGAACCCATAATAAGCTTCTTTGTGACGCCTTTATATATTCAGTGGAAAAAAAAAAGATTAATGAAAAAAAGGTATGGGGAATAACATAGGTAATATTGTACGGGTTTATTCCTCCCTCTGTATAAAAAATATATTTATTATTACAGATGATGGTATCTGTCTCCGAACAAAAGATAGTTCAGATATATACGTGGCATTGTTTCCGGTTTGGTACAAAAGGAGATCGTATTGGGATTCTACATATATAGGGATTGTCGACCAAGCTGCTTGTATCCTATGGGAATTTTTATATATATCCTTTCACCGAAAGAAGACGCCAGTCTCTTGAATAGATCCTACCACGAATATCTCATACGATTTTCGTTCGTCGAAGCGAGAACGTAGGACCATTCAGTATGCGACTAAAACGAACGGAAATGGAAAGCTAGAGAAAATTGAAAAAGGCTTCCTTCTACTCGCATTCTGATTGACAATCGGTGCCAAAAAATTGTATTCTTGATCGAGCATGAAAACTAGCAATTGGATTGTGAGCTGCGGGATACATTGTAAAATGTGCATACATATGCACACACACATAAATAGTCATGGGTGAGCCTCAAAGAAAAAATCTCACTGAAAAAATCGTTATCGTTATCGGTTTGAATGTTCGTGAAATTCCCGCACTTTTTTTTTCCACATCGAGAAACGATAAATTCAGGTGCGATTGATTTCTAATAACGTAGATTTGGTTTCGGTCAACTTCACGGCACTGAAGCACTTCGGAGGTTACGTCTGTTTCTTAATATTTCTTCTCTTACCGAAAAACCGGAAGTTACCTTAGCCCGCGTATTCTTTCCGTCAAAGTTTTGGTTGTTAACTGAAGTGCCTTTTGGCGAAACGAAGCGAAATTGTAGCCAAGCTTCGTGTAATTTTCTACCTTGATTCTTGATTTCATTATTTTCCCCTTGGTGATATTAATAGCTTGCATCTCTCTTTGCCGCTGGAAAATGTTTCATCAGTGCCTCGGTCATGTTTACCTCAATTAAGAATCTTTCCAGGAACGACAATACGCGCTATCGACTTCGGCAAGGGGAAAAAAAAATAAATAAAACATAATTAAAACTTTCGTTCCTTCGTTCTGTATCCAATTTCATTCTTATCTACAGCCGCCCTTTTTTTTTCTTGTTATCCTTTAACTATTATTTTCGCCGCGTTGTTATCTACGACTGAAGAAAAATATATAGCTTCGCCTTAATGCTTTCAGGAGTTTCCATTGCGTCGTTTAAATAGCGTGGGATTATAAGGTCGAGAGTCTTATCGTGGCGGAGCTGTACTAGTTTCAAATAATTTAAGCCGCATCATGATCCTTGGCTTGGGCATAATCTGGACATTCCGATTAAATCGCAAGTGGGCGATGACATCTCAGCGACAAATGTCTCGTTTGCAGATAACTCGTCGATCTATTATTTGACAAATGTGACATTTTAATACCATAAAAGAAATATCGTCTGGTCAATTAGTAATTGATCGCTCTGAATACGAAGATGAATTATATGTTCAATAGACCATTTTCCAGGTTAATTACGTAAAGCGGCTGAACATTCACAGAATCGTCTCGGCTAATCAAACACTGTGAAAACTAGTTGACAGTATCAAAAGAATTTGTAGAAAATAATTCGCTCGTCCAAATTTATAAACCAGATCGTTTCAGCTGAATCAACCTGTATATTGTATACATACAGTCTTGTCCACGATTTCAATGTGTTATTTTTTTTTTGACAGTTCACAAACAAAGCAATTCGCTGCGAATTGCACGTGGCTTTACATACAATTTTCTTGACAAATACACACATTCTATACACACGTATTATTTTCCACTGAGTTATATTTAATTTTTTTATTTTACATTATTTGTCAGAATGCCACGTGCGAATTGCCAAGGATTGCATTGTTTACAAACTGTCAAAACTGAACTCGTGGACTAACTATAGATACACGTGTACCGAATCGCATTTGGAGTTTCAACAAATATCGTACAACGACACGTATACTTAGTGGATTCGGGTGAGAGATGTAGCCCGGGAAATTTAAATTTCAAATCGAAATCGATTTTCGCGAAAATATTTTGCCAAAATGTAAATCACAGTCAGTCGGTGTATCTGCCAGAAATTTAATACCCACCCCATATACTAGATTGTCATACAATTCATAAGAAACGATCCAAGAACAATACAACGAAGCTTCGAGTCCCAAGTATCCTTCCAGTAATTTTCCGAAGTCGAAAAGAAATTTGGGTAAATGGATATAGAGCAATAAATTTTTTCAAAATAACGAAATCCGTAGAATAATGAATGCTGAAGAAGCAATTGGTATACTGACACTCTATATATGCATGCATGTTTATACAGCTACAGAAAAATATTACGGAATTCAATCCTCATATATCCGGAACTGTACGTCATACGTTTTGGACAAATTTATGTCTCGTCGCTCTCGCGACGTACCGATATACATAAAGTCATGAAACATTCATGCTGGCCGATCGGTAAAGTAGATAGAGTCATACGGTGTAAAATATCAGGCTGTTTCGCGAGTCTGATAAGTTAATTTGAAACACGAGTAACTCAGCTGAAAAATAATATTGTCTTTTGTTATTAACAATAGCGTAAGCTCACTTCGCATTTTCCTTTATTAACACGAAGATCGTACAGGTATACAACCTTACTTGGCATTCGTAGTTATTTCCCTCGAGTCTAATCGCTCTTAAATTTTGTTTCAAGCTTCTTATCGCACCCCCCCCACCCTATATCTCGTAGCTTGAGAAACGCACTGTTGTATTGTTAAACGTTTATTACTTTTCAGCCTCTTGGCTATTGTAACGGCACAAAACGTAGCTGCTTGAATCTCGCTCGACTCTGCCTACGTAAACAGCAGCCGCGCCACCTACAATCGTGTCTAATTGCAACTGCACGAGGACACAGGTTAAGCGCGTTACTAATTCACACCGAGTACACGCGTGACTATTTCTTATGTGACGATTCAGCTGGCAAGCATAGGAGTAATGCGTAGGCGGTGCACCAGCCTCTAGAGACTAGAGACATTCTGGAGAATGGACTTCGAAATTTTCACAATGGCTAAATTATCCGTTTTTTCTTGGCACGGTATCAAGTCGTGTATAACAGGCGAATGTGGTTGAGAAAGTGGTTAATAATAATTCACATGGCTTGTAAACTGCATCTAAATTAACGTCATAGTCGTTGGTACAGGGAAGAAAAGTGATTCTCTAAAATACTATTATAAATTAATGTCGCTACAGTGTAAACGGATACTACATGGGAAAGTCATTATTTTTTAACGGTATATGACATAGTCAGAGCCGCAGAAAAAATTAAAAAAATATCTTGAAGCGAGATTCAAACAAATTTTAACAACTCAATCAGTCGGAATTTTATTTTTGCATGAAAGACATTCTTTCAATTTCCATTATCTGCCATGAATTTTATCGTTCGGTCTTAATCGGACCTTTAATTGGTTACTGATGCCTGTAGAATTGTACGCGTGCTAATGAATTTTAAGTGCTGAACAAAGATGACCCTGCTATCTCCCGACATGCCAGGAGATAAACAGCAGAGGATGACAAGTAGTCAAGCGTTATTGTACAAATAATATGAAAATTCTACCCAAGACCGTAAAGGTGAAAGCTTCATTTTTTGATCCCCGCTGGTATTTCTTACACTAAACCTATAACAATCGTCAGGTGATTTGGACCTTTAAAAGCCAAAAATAGGCCTATAAAAAATAGTCGATAGATTTAGTGTTAATTGATTAATCAATAATGCTCAATTACATCCGTCCGTAGCCGTCGGCTGGCATTAAAGTGAACGTAGGTTGAAATTAGGTGTGTACGAAGTCGTCGCTTCGTCATTCGTCTGACAATTTGAGCAACTTATTACTTGCGTCTGGTCTAAGCCTCTGGTCGCCATATTGAAAAGGTCCCCTATAAACATTAATTTGGCCCACGGACATTATACCACGAAAAACCAATATTTGTTCCTGGGTAAGTAATGAATATTCTCGCAGAAGACTGGCCAAATTCTATTGATCCTGGCTGTTTACACACTCGTGTCCACTATCCGTTAATTAGGATGATCAATGAGCTGTAATTAAGCTCCATCCACATGTCAGATTCAATCATTGCGTACCAGTCATATTCTTCCGTCATGGAACAGCCATTGTTCCAGTTAACATACAAAGTTTTCCACGTGCCCAAAACAAGGCTTAAGTGGATACGGAGGGTTTATCTTGATCCTGAAAGAGGAAAGGATGCTGTGCGTAGTACGAGCTGAGCTTTTGATAGGGATAAAGCATGTATCGGGGATCCATTTGGTGAACTTAAACATCCACCCTAATTCGAATGATTAATGACGATCGAACTTTTCTCTGTTATCGGGTTATTAGAATTTCGGTAATCTCTACCACTAAGACTACTCTACTCTATAGTATTGTCGGTATATGGATAAGATCGCAGACACGTCGGGGCTGCCAGTCCTGATAAATCTGTATACGCCAGAGTCGAAATATTTGCCCTACCATTTTAGCCTACATTTTCTGAATTTTAACTTAGCCCGCCGGCGAGGGACGTCCGCTTGAAATATACATACCTCCGCTAGCTGAGCCTACTATACGCTCAGGCCCGAAGTGCCACTTCGTTTCTTCCAGTTCTAAGCTGGGATTAGGCTGACTTCGACCCACGCTAATCCTACTCGCTCCACTATACGAGTTTAGTAGTCGCTATATTTGGGTTAAGCTGTATCAGCGGCATACTTTACGGAACATTGAATCTTTTTTTTTCGCCTCGTAAGTCTATTGAATTTTGGTTAGATCGGAAACTGTGCAAGTGAAAAATAGGCTGGATACAATGTTAGGCTCTACGACGAGGCCGAAGAGGTCGGACTGTGGTTGACTTTTCGGGGATGCGTGGGCTTCGTCAATGGAAGGTAGATTTTTTGAGGTTAGAACGACCCTGAGAATTTGAACTTGGGCAGGAATTAGACAGTCGTCGCGCGATAGCTAATGCGTTTAAAAAGAAAAGGACCATTTCAATGAAATCCATTTTTAGATAAAAATATAATTTAAAATATTCACAAAACCTCACTCCATCACCCGTCTTCGGGTGTAATTTTATTTTCTATAATCCTCGACGTCGTTGAGTTATGAAAAAGAAAATAAAAGAATTCTACCATTGCAAGTTTAACATCTCGTTAAGGAACCTTGCTTCTTTTTTTTTTGGTCTTTACTCCACTGTGGAAATCCTTCACACTCCTTCCATCCGGCGTAATGATAATGTTCGACCTTGCTCGTGAAAATGCATTATGCTCGCGCTGATGCAGCCCGACCTCGGGTTTTATGTACTTCCGGTCGAAATATGCATGCTCGGTCGCAGATGCGTCACCCGACAAGAATTTTCTAACAGGGAAATTTTCGTGCTACATTTCGTCGTTTTACGCATCAGCAAAGCATTGTATTACATTAACTTCCAGTTCCTTGAATTTCTAGCCTCCCACTGTCACAAAATTCATATTGCTTAAGTCGACTTAAAAACTTTGATAACTTGCGATCTAAATCCTACGCGGGCATTAAATAACCTCACAGCATAATCGCACCGATCCCTTCAATCCTTTACCGTTTACCAGTACAAATTAGAGCCGCAGTGTAAACGAATTTGCTGGTACAGGTTACACAGTTTCCACGAGGTGTTCAAAGGACTTCAGTGAGTTTAGGCGGCAACCTGTAGCACGTTTGAAACCTACAGTTATTATACGGCGTTTCATACATCGGTTTTCACACGGGAGAATTTATTCAAAGCGCCTATAAACACTTAAGGTAATGCCTTTAAGGATTTTCTTGTGTAAACAGGCTAAATCAGTATATTACTAAAACAAATATATGAACACGGAGTATATCAATAAATATCATACGATTGGATGTAAAAATATTTAAACACCGAGAGGAAGTCATTTGTTACGCAAAAGAAAAAATTTCACGTACAAGGCCGCCGAGTGAAATTAAAATCCTGTAAAATGACATAAAATGTGTTTCGGCTTTGCCGAAGAGTCAAGAATATGGCTCGTTATCAATGGCTATTACGATTACAATACAAAAATAAATCTGTCATCCAGAACCAATTTACAAATTTGATATGTATGCAGGTGCATGCACACTGAAAGAACATGTTCTTGGGCCAAAAAAAATTGGTTCAATTGAAAAAAAATTTTTTGGTTATGTCCTCAAAGAATATATAATTCCAAGATGCATAATATATGTAATTGAGTTTTAATTAAACTGAAACACAAAGTTATGTAGATCGTCGTTCGAAAGAGTTTAAATGTAAATTAAAACAACAGATCATCTCATCGGGAACACGAACTGTTTATTCGGAGGGAAAATGCTAAGGACAATCCCTTTATCCAACTAACGGAAATTATATATTTAGAGTATATAATTCAAAGGTATAATTAATTGAAAAAAATTATATTAATTACTTATAACAACAATATGCATCTCAACTGACAGTTGCATATAAAACCTGTACACAATGTACCTTAAAAAAAAAATTTATTTCACATACATTATATCGAATAATATTTATTTGCCAAAAAAGCAGCATAAAATCTAAGTCAATTATAATTATTATCTCATAAAAATTTCCTTCGATCGACACTTCCAGGAAATAAGAAATATTTGATAAAAAATGAAATTCATTTGTTTGATTCAATTTCTTTCTCAGTGTACCACGTGTGCACCGGGTGGTCAGGTAACGCAGTAACGCGACTCTATGAATGCCAGAATTAATCCCTTAGCTGCAGTTACCCAAGTACATGGTATATCGAGTGTGCGTAAAAAGCGTATGACTGGAGAAATGCTAAAAGCTACGATAAGTGACTAGAAGTGATTGTACGTTATAGAACGATAGCGAGATAGCATACATGCGCGTGGCACATGCTGTCGAACCTATTTACCCAATGCCCCAGAGCATATGAGAAAGGGTAGCACATAGTCTGCCAGGATGGTTAGGTGCGTGCTCCTCGATTACCTCCACCCAGGACAATATTGTCGCTAGAACGACGAAACTGGTCCATTTGGCGTATCCACAGGCGAAAACGATCTCTTTGAAGCTAGAAACTCGTACGAGCATTATATACCTGAATTCCATCAAAACAGTAACAACCTAACTTCCCGAGAGACACAGAGAAGGAATAACGAGTTTATGTGGCGTAAAAGTGAAAGAACACGGCGTGGGCGAGTAACGATAAGCATGGTATCTCTTCATGCCAAACTAATGCGTTCATCGAATTGGATTGGTAAATGGCTGACAGTGGGAATCTTGAATTGGAAATATTTATCGTTTGGAAGATACTTAATTTTTTTTTTTATCAGCCCTTTCACAGGCCTCCGCCGTCTCGTTGCTCTGAATTAAAAACGTCCCGTTGACTTTGCCTTCTAAAGGTCTTCCGAGACAGTCTAATCTAACTTCCTCTTACTTCGTTGACTCGTGCTGTCTTTAGTTCTAGCTCGTTCCTCGTAGCTTCTCGAGGACGTGAAAAATGAAGGGTTCGGTAATTGCGTCACGGAGGATGTCGTACGTGCAAGGAAGGGAAACTTTTTCTGTAAGATTGCTCGGAAACGAAAGCGAAAACGAATAGTCGCGCACGCCTTGTGTCTTCGTGGATGTCAGATACTGACACGAATATCAAATACAAACGGCGCGCGTCTCATAACTGTTGGAATTTACAAGCGCGAAGGCACGTAGTCCGAACATCGTAGCGCACCTGAGGAACACGCGCCAGATAGTAGCGCCCGAGGGTTAGCGCTGCTGTTGGGATAAAAGTTTATCGAAAATGTCAATTTGCATGAACGTTCTTTCACGTGTTTCCAGAGAAAGAAAATGCATAAGAAAATATTTTCACGCTTCGTTAACTCGCACAAAAGCGGTATGAACGATGTCCTTGTTATTTTTAAAAGGCAGCAAGTATTTTGAGGTTAACGTGCTTCGCTCTTTCTTTTTGTTTGATCTACCAAAAAATGTGCCGACGCGACACGAATTGCTACGCGCGTCAAGGCGCTGCAAATTGAACTTCAGTTACTGGCAAGGAATCGATAAGTGTATGTAAATTAAAATTATCTATTGGACGTCTCTATGCGGTGCCCATCTTCTTTTTTTTTGCTGTTAGATCACAAAATAGACGACACTTTTTATTTTGCTTTATAACTGCCAATATGCGGTCAAAACTTTTATTACAAAACGAAAGAGACCAAGTTCAACTGCTGACCGCTATTAGCCGCTCTCGTTAGCCTTAGGGCTTCCTCTCTTTTCCGCCCTGCGGCGCCTGCTTTTCACGTCAAATATTAGACTGATATATCGTTGGACTGTCTGTTTAATTCAATCCTATCAGCTGATTTCGTTGTGTGATAAACTTTCAATTTTTTTTTTTTTTTGGAGTAAGCCAGGGTCGGTGAGCTTCAACTCTGTTACGAAGGAGGGTAAACTTTGGACGAGGCCTGGGGTAGGAAAACAAACTTTCAAAAGTAAACCTCGGATTGTCAAATCAGATCCCCCATTGGAGAAAAAGAACAGAAGGAACTTTATATGATTAAAAAGGGAAAAACAAATAAAAATCCTTTGAAAAGTATTAAGGAAAAAAATTAGGGAAGAAAATTTAAAGGGAAAAGAGTACTTCGATAACATACCTATCTATTTACATATAGGTTATTATTGCAATTACTAATACATTTTTTCAGGATACAACAACCCCCCTCTTCTCATCGGAAGTTGAAACCTTAGCATGATCGTAAAAGCTTCCTCTTTTCCAAATATGCCATGAAAGGCGTAAAACAACATATGGATTACGTACGCGTATCCTATATCGTTAGTACTTCCACCACAATGTAATCCAACCCTTGGAAATTATCCCATTTTTCAAAAACAGTTTATTTCTTCGCAATAACTAACGGAGGCGTCGGTGCGAACTGGCAGCCAACAGCCTCGCATTCACAAAAATTACGTACTGGGTATGTCTTGATAGCCATACCCCGCTAATTCGTCAATAAACGAACTAACGCGCTATTGAAGTAGCGAGCACCCTTTTTAATCAGACGAGTCTCACTCGAGTTCCTATGCACGTTGCGTAAATCGCTTTCGTTATAGAGAATCATACGTACCGTTTGCCATCTGGCGGCGCTCGGAAGAGTTAAGTAAAATACGAAGGTAGCTCGGGGCATAAAAGAGCTAAAATGTACAAGACTCATTAACGTCCTCAGAAATGATCTTCTGTCAGCTATTACTCCGACATAAATTTATTCAAATTTTCGAATGAGTATATCGAATTAAGTTCAAATCAATTTTCATGAGAATCAACGTCGTGACGGATGTCTCAAGCATCTGCTTCTATATCTAATTCGTAACGCGTGTTGAGTGTGTACTGTGTACCTGATTAATCTGTTTACCTTCTTTGAAGATAAGAGTTCAATTTTTTATTATCGTTAGCACACTACCGTCATTATCTAATGTATACAACTTTTCGGGCTCATTTTTTACGCCAACTTTTCGGCTGATAATCGCGACCTGTCGATGTGCCAACACGTTTGTCTCTACGGTGTATTTCGACAGAAACAGCAGACAGCCCTCTATCGAATCCCGTACCCCCCTCCCACTAGCATTTGCAATTTAGATCCTCTACTATAACGAAAACCTCAAGTTTGGTTGTCACTCCAAAGCATGCGTAAACGTGCTTATAAATATATAAAGAACCTAGTCGGCGCCGACAGGATCCATCAGACTGTCGATAAGCTTCTCCCATATAATATGCTAAATTCAAAGTAGAGTACACTATGAATGTAGATGCTTTTATCTTTCAGAAGTTGCCAGTAACGTTCAATTTTAGACACTTACCCCTGACTTCACCTGAATCGTTTCTTCGTCAAACTCAATTTAATTGTGCAATCAGCCAATCAGATACTTGCCATTTCGAGGCTAAATGGAATTTTTGCATTGAACCCCCCGTTGAAGAAAACAGGCCTATAAGCCCTTTTAATCACAAAGTCGATTGACTGAGAATCGAGTTTTTCGAATATAATTGACGAAAAGCAATTTACCATATTTCTCTCTTTCAGTAAAACAATTAAGTTCTGTGACGCTCGACAAAAGTACGGCTTACGAATTTTCTTTCTAATATCATTATTAACAGTTGAAACTCGTGCCACTGGCAAATAGAGCCCGTCGTTAGGTAAACGAATGGATTTCGATTATTCGGTCGATAAAACGTCACGACTAATACGGGGTCGCATGGCGTAAGTGCAAAGCCTTTTGAAAAATGTCCATTGCCAGCAACGATGTCAATTTATAACGGGGAAAAAAGGTTGGCGAAAAGAGAAAACGAAAAAAAAAAAACATGGCGACCAGATGATGCTAACCAGAGACTACGATGGTTATGATAATGGGGGACGATCTCTCAAAAAGTACTTTTCACCGTGCTGCCATCTGCGGTGCTCTCGCGAAAAGTTTACTAAGCAAGTTCTGATGCGCGTTAGCAGCGCTTTTTTTTTCATCGTCTCGATTCCTAATTTCTTTTCGGGCCACCAGAGCGCAGACTATGATGAATTGGACTAATAACAAATAACTCTAAGGAATTTATCGGAGAATTAAATTGTACAGAACGTCGCAGCGTCAGAGGAATTTTAAGAGGTTTAAAAAATTTCAATTACATTCGTTGGTCCATCTTAGTTCTGTTTTCTGTGTCAATATGGCGACTTTAACGTAAATACCTAAGATTTCGAGTTTTACGAGGATACGAGGACATTACGCGATTCCTTCATCATCGTCTTATCCCGCAGGTTGAAGAGAAACGATAGGATCACGAGTAACCCCAATAAAATTGCATATAAAAGAACAAAATGGAGGATGATGTTCAAGGACTACTGATAAAAAGTAGCACTTAAATCCGTGCGGGTAGGCACTTCGGATGGATTTTAGCGCTCGTTACCAGGACCGGCAATTAAAAGGGTTTCGAAAGAGGAAGAGGGTGAAAAATCTTGACAGCGACGGTCGAGCATGAGATAACACAGAAGCTATCTAAAGGTTAACCCCTATATATTATAAGATCGACTGTTACGAGTAAGGGCTAATTCTGTATTAAAGCGTTAAAGAAAAATTCTGATCGCCTGGATAATTTTAAACTTTTTTTTTTTTATACATTCTAAAGCCCGTCCAGTCTTCAGCGGTATTTTTACCATCAGTTCCATTTTCTTCCTCCGTTCCTCTAAGATTATTTGCAGAAGAATCTCTTCTGGCGAATAAATGATTTTCCTCGGATACCTCCAGTGCCCCTGTTGGATACAAGAATAATAAAACAATTTGTACATTTTACTTCGGTAACACCCCCCCGCCCTGCGCCCCTTCCCACCCATTAGCATTTATAGGCTTTCACTTTGGAAATTCCACAAGCCGCATTACGTCGGAATGAAATTTCATCCTGTGAAAATAATTTTCTCAATTGCCATCTCCACCGAAAGCAATGCTCTTTCAAATTTACCTATTAACATGCCACTGGGAATCCTGGCCAGGAGAAATTGGTATATCGAGTTCATTACGTCGTTGCCAGTGCTTTATGGGTGCGCGTAGCACTACAGGCAACTCACAAACGAGTTAATCCAATTTGGATAGTAGCTGTATGGATGAAATATTTTTTAAAAAATTTGCTTTCAATTCTCACCTCAGTATGTACACATATACATATATAATATATTTTATTGAAATTAGATTCTGCGATGCACTACGTAAGCTGCCCTGACAAAATGGAGAGGGAAACTGTCTGTTCCGAACAATCTGATCGAACAGTGTTTCAAGTTAATTTAACTTGGGATTAAGTTGGCCTTGTTATACTAGATGCATTGCCACTCTGTATTCTTGTAAAACACTGTGACACTTTCGCAAATAATCCTTTGTCATGTAAATCCTAGACGATAATAGATTTCGTTGAATCTCTAGACAGAGATTCCATAAGAAAAATAAGGTCTTTCTCGATAGAATTTTGTTTGCAATCTTACGCCCGTAAGATACACGAGAAAAATTTTATTAAACTCATCGACCTCAAGGTTATCGTCCAAGCAATTGCCAGCACCAATTTTATCTTTGAAAAAGAGCTCGCTCGTGGTATGTACGTTAATGTAAAATTGATTTTAAAACGAATTCCACAATTCTCATGCACGTTGGCTTAAAGACTTTATCGTATGCATAGATACCAACGCGAAGGAGGCATTAAAAATACTTTTTCAAACGATGCGGATCCATATCCTGGGGGCTCAAGAACCTCGGTTAGATCATGGCGAGCATGTAAACAAGTCCAGACTTTGTACAAACAATATTTTTCTCGAGAAAACAACGTCAAAGCGGATGGTAGTCAAATATAATAATACGACATGTTCGTGCTGACCCGGAGAACAAGAAATGGTTAATCAATTTTACTATTTGACTTTTACATTCATCAAATTTCCACATTTACCCATGCGTCATTCATTTGTCAAATTTAGCAAGGAGAGGAGAAATACCTATATCGGTTTCATGTCCGTGACGTTTCGCAATTTTCTTAATATCTTAATTGATATGCCCTTTTCTCTTATCAAAGAGTCCTATCAGATATGTTGAACAGATACGACGTAATTCAACACGTACCACGATAATGAGTTCCTATGATCGCCCGCTTTGATCGTATCATCATTCTCTCCTTGACACTGACCAGCAATAGGAAAATGTTAAGAAAAATTGCCACGGTGAAGAAAAAAAAAAAAACTCTTCTATCAGTACCTACTGCCAATCCCTGACGAATAAACATGAGGGCCCTTATCGCTCGTTAACGAAATGTCCGCGGATAATGGAAATGGTGCCCATGGGGACGAGGATGTTTAAGAGAAGGACTTTACCGGGTTTTATGAGTCAAAAAATACCCCCGAGCATTTCCCATTCTCAATCTGTCTCTCTTTCGTTTTTTAAGGATGAGAGAACAAACAGTAATAGCTATCTCGTGAAGTGGTACAATTACGCAAATTACCAACGGAGACGTATGCAAGATATCTGACCGCTGAAATCTAAACTACGGTCACGCGAGGCATGAATTTTCTACCTGGAATGTATAAATATTATTTGCGTCGTAAATTTTTCCTCGATTAGCACAGTAATGAAGAAAAATTGTATCTACCCTCATTAATTCCGTGCAAAGTTTCTTTATTTCCCTTCTCCGAAAAAAAAAAACCGAAACGAAAAAAAAGAGTAAGAAAAGGAAATAATTTGACCGTGCTGAAAATATATATTTCTAGTCTCCGCCATACGGTAACCGAGGGTGAATAAATCGGGAAGCAAACTGTATCCGTGTGTGTGGGTATCTATATATACATAGATACAATCTAGATACAATCACACATAAAGCAACTCCTAGAAGAAGCATACAAAAAGAAACATTCGCACGGTTTACCTGTATTGTATAAATTGGTTAAAGAAAATTCCGCCAGAGGGTTGACCGTACTATACTTTCTGACACGTAAGCCAAAAAATAAAAACAGCCCCCCCGCAGTCCGAAACTATGCAACATGCTAGAGGGGTATCATCTGGTATACGTGATAGGAATCTTTCAACTGTACGAGAAGCTCACCTGCAAATACGGCACCGCCTTGCAGAGCTGCAACCCGAGGAACCAGGTCGATGTGACGTCCCACACTACTGTCGGCGGCAGACATATAAGAATCACCAGGAGATCAGCCACGGCGAGATTCACGATGAAGTAATTCGTAACCGTCCTCATGGAATGGTTTCTGTATACAGCAAGACAGACCAGGGCGTTGCCGACGAGCCCGACGACAAAGACTACGCTGTGCATGGCGATGAGTACCCAGGTGTACGGATCAGGAAATATGTAATTTTCCATACGCTCGAAATACTCCTCGTCCGAGATACAGTATGCATTTGTACAATTAGTTTCGTTATCGTAATCCAGGTTATCGTCGACTATGTAATCAGTGTCGTTCTCGGTGGTAGCAAGTGCCTCCTTGAGGAACCACGTCAACATAGAAAACCAGATAAACGTCATTGGCAATAAAAGATTCATGACTTCTCGTTTTTGCACCTTAGTCAACTTTAGGAAATTCATTGACGGCTCGGTATCCTCTTCTTGTAACTAGATGACATTTCTCATTTAATTATAATCGCGACTGTGTATTCTTCTCTTTCGTCGTTTACTTCGACCGCTGCAGCTGAATTGCATGTTACGTCATCTAGATCACAGCGTCTTCTTTCGGGTTGGCATTTTTGCTTGGTTTTTTTGATTTACAATTTCTCGACATATTTTTCAATCCATTAACACTTTCAGCCACGTATCGATGTCTCCGAGTACACTGGACATAATGGTCGATTGATTTATGCACTGTCAATATCATTCAATAGGATTCAAGTGTCAATTTTGAATACTCCTGTTATCAATCAATAGACAATATTATGGTTGTTTGATTTTGGCTTCGACATACATAATTTTCTTTTATTAGTCCTTTGCGCAGATTATTTCGTGCGCTATCGACTGCGGACTTATTTAGTAAATTTGAATATAGGCAAAATAATTTTTCTTTGTCATTTTTTTTTTGTTTAATAATTAAAGATTTTATTGTTTCTGTTTTATTCTGTAAGAGAAAAAAACTTTATGACCAATTCCTTCATTATCATTCATTGTATATTCTCGTATCACAGTACGTGACTGTTCTCTCTTTATTAAGAGCAAGCGGTAATCAAAAAAAAAAATAATATTATCCAACGATCCGTCCCACCTTTCGGATACGTTTATTTACGTTTAATCTAAATGTATGATGTGTCATGTTTTATTTATCAGGACCTTCAGTATGCGTGAACCATAAACGTTCGTGTTATTTTTTAATTTTTGGCAAAATTATAATATCGTACGCCATAATCACAGACTTAATATATGGACGATATATAGTGCACTGCTATATGTATATATACCCTAGGATTGAAGCTAAACTAAAAATAAACCATCATCATGGGAACCTCTAATATTAAGTTTATCGACAAACCCCTTTGCCAAGTCTCTGATTTTATTGTGCCATTATATCGTAAACCAAGTCCAGGGTAACCAGAGATCTAGTGGAATCGCTATTTGTAACTATCTATACTTTATGGTTAGGATACGAAAAGGGGAAAATTAAACTCTTATGCATATGTATATATATATATACATATGTATATATGTAATCTAATGGAAATCTTGATAATAGATAATTTATCAGAAAGAAAGATGCAAGAGGTAAGGTAGGTTTTAAAATAAAAAAAATCGTCCCACACTCTTTGTCAAATCTCATGTTGAAATTGGAACGAAAAAAAAGAAGCTTAATTTGAAACCGCCATATGCAACTCACGTAGTGGTGAAACTTTTTTTCTTTGAAATGGAATATAAATTTTTCTCCCGATAGGACGAGAGTATAACGATCCCGGTTGAAAAGTTTTGCTTTTTTTATTGAAAATGCAGTTGCCGGATAGGGCAGAACGGGAATAAAGATAACAGAATCGAAATCTGGGCAAAATCCAATAATTCGTACCGACAAGTAAAGGCCGGATATACACTTTGTGCGGCTGACTCGAATTCCATGAAATTGATATGGAATTGCCAAGGGGTAAATTCATATTCCGCGTCACCATTTACTTGTACATTTTCTTCCTGTCCATGTCCAAATCCCTTTTAAAGCAACAGTAAGCGTCTAACCCCTTGAAAATTGATATCGAAAAGTCGCGTATACATCCGTCGCGATTCGCCGACGGATAAAATTTGAATTCTATGCAGAAACGATGGATTCTCTTTCCGATGAAATCCACGCATGCGCAAACACGTTGCGATTTCATAATAGCAAGAGGACAGTATTCAGTGTGAATTACCTGAAAAAATGTTTTATCGATATTCCATAATTCTTCTTAAAAAAAGAAACATAAGTGAATCAGCCAGTGTGTATGCGGAATATCATATTAAACCCGCATATAGAGGAGAACTGCGAATACGTAAGGAAATTATCGTTGGCTTTGGAAAATGCACGTGGACTGAAAGAGCGATTTTATCAGGAATATCTGAGGCGAATTCCCTATAGTTGAAGAGAGAGAGAGAGAGAGAGAGAGAGAGAGAGAGAGAGAGAGAGAGAGAGAGAGAGAGAGAGAGAGAGAGAGAG
>JASANN010000492.1:95983-112622 GCA_031762395.1 Calameuta pygmaea
AGAGAGAGAGAGAGAGAGAGAGAGAGAGAGAGAGAGAGAGAGAGAGAGAGAGAGAGAGAGAGAGAGAGAAAGAAAGAAAGGAAAAAAATTCTCTCTTTGTCACTGTTTCTCCCTTTTTTTCTTTCCTCTTCTCTCCTTTTCTCTGTTTACCAAAACTCTGTCAACATTCACTGGCACTCTCTTGGGTGAAAAAGCGAAGCGACCGCAATGTAAGCTTGTGATTTAAGGAAAAAAAAAATTCGTAGGCGGCCTATTACTTTTCTCTAAATCAAAGCACTCTTTCGACAGGATCAAAAGACTTTTAATTGAACGACAGCACTCAGGGTCCTTTGAGCGCGGAATTTCAAGTCTTGCTTCTCAACAATGCTCTGTGATTGCCCAAAGAATTAATCCAGATCAAACAATAGTGATTAGGTCAGATACCCTATTCTGATTTGATTGCCCGAATCACCATATCCTAATAAACCCGGTACAACCCCACCAATCAACTCTTAGGCGGTCAAGAAGCGACCAACCGATGGCTATTGGCCATTGATCTAACGTTTGATCATCTCAAGGAAAGCCGAAATAGTAACTACGATTTTCAAACGAATCTCAATTCAAGCAATGACCTTTAAGGGGAGAGAAGTATGGTCGAGAGCAAACAGCTTCCTCTGAGGACTCAATTACACCTGATAGGCCACACGAATTATTTTTATTCAAACAACAATGATTGCGTCTTGTTAGACTCGGTTGCTCAACGAGATCGTTTCACTTAAGGGACAAAGAGAAATGATGTATTTTTTACTTCCTTCCCTCCCCTTTTCTCCCTCCCACTCTTTCTCTCTCTCTCTTTATCGTAATCATTGTAATTTTTAAGAATAGCCAATAATACTTTATCAACTTGGACGTTATAATCTCTTAAACAATTGTTTGCTATGGCCACATTAATTAATAAGGAATTTACTCTTCATCTGACGATTCCTTTGTTCGACTGTGATTTCAAGAAAGGATATTTCATTCGTTTCGCTACTGGCTCAAATTGTAAAACGAATTTTATTATATGAAAGGCATGGCCCATCATATATTTTTTAACGAGCACACCTGTTAACGTGTTTCAAAATTTACCAAACTCCCACAATAACGTGGCTTTTCTCTTATCTACGCCCTGATTTCATTATATAGTTTAATCGATACCACCACAGACTCATGGAAGGAAATGTCGAAAATTCATTGTGCCTATCGCGTCCCTTAAACTGCTAGGGTAAATCTTGTTAACCTTGCCAAGTGTTCATTATTATTATTTGCACGATCTGTATGTACGTAACTGATGGTCGAATTCAAAGTTCTATATTCGTTTCGAGCCACTTCCGGTGGAATGATTTATGACTGAAATAAAAATCTCAACGATATGATTCCGTATGATGATCATTTGGCTTATCCCTCTTGCCGTCGCGCAAAGATGATGGATCGTGAAATTGTTACTTTTGAAAGAGGATTTTTTATTTTCTGTCATTTGGTTAGACAATGGGGACACGTGCAAGAAGATGAAACCAGTAGACCAGTAGATATTATTCAGGAGCGTTCACTCGTATCGTACTTTGAACGGATAAAAATTCTACAGGATCATGATTACAATTTTCAAATTTCAACACAAAAGGGAATTAATGTCAAAGCCTTTTTGGCTTGGCGTGTAAAAATTACTTTGGTTCTTCGATGTTTTTCATCTTTTGTGCATTGAGCTCTCGATGAAGGAAGTATTAATTTCTTATCTGCTTGCAATTAATTAGACAAAAATGAGAAATTATTATGGAATGCTAATTTATAGGTTACAGTATACATAATCTTTTGATAGATTCCGATCTATGAGATCTATCAATCCCCATTTAAATTTCTAATTAACTCTCAAAAAAGACAAGAGTCAAAGTGCACAAAAGCATCCGTGACCGCCTTTGAATAGAACAACTTTAACCGTTCTTCGTGCGATATCGTGAAAAACTTTTTGGACTAAACAAACTTTAATCAGATTTAATTACACCCGACGGATCACATAATGTTTGAAACGCCATTGAAATTTCTTATCCGATCGAACCGGCTTGACGTGTGGGCCTGAGCTAACACATAAGCTGAACGCAACGAAGGAACGAAACAAAAGCCATAATTTTATTTTTGACCTTGGACAGTGACACGTTCGACTCGTAGAAACTCAGAGGACACACCATAGAATATCTAAACTAATCACATACCTTGTATACGCGTACATAGAATAAAAATCAAAGCATTATTTGATAATAAACTAGGATTCACGTCCCTTCGGGCTTTAATCCTTTTCTAGGGTTTTTCAACTTCCTCGCCAAATTTTCACCTTACTTTTATCGGCAGTTTTATATTTTCTTTTTGGTCTATAACTACTTGTACGAAGGATCAGCTTTGCTTGAAAAATTCCTGACTCCCCACGGAACAACCAGGGGAAGCGTTGCCGAAAATACAAGTCTAGGTAAAAAAGCGAGGGAACTTTTGCGACTGAGGCTAGTAGCCAATGTTAAACTGGCGGCGTGTCGGGACCGGCGCAACAAACCGACGGTACCTACGTACCTACGACGGAGGGAAGAGGTCCGCCCACGACGACGGACTCTGTGAAACTGAAGTCCGCTGTTTTAACCTTGTTTCGTAGCACGCTGTCTCGAAATGGGTACCCAATCTCGAGCATGCATTCGTGACAAAGTTGAAAGACAAACCTTAATGATAATAAAGACGATTTGATAATTATGTACATTCATATCGATGGAATTAAATTGGATGATTATTGACCTTTTGATGGTTCCAATATATATATGAGTGAATAATAATAATTTTGTGTTATCAGTATTATCATATTTTTGGCAATCATGATATGAGAAATTCATTTGGACGCAGCCATATGGTGGTGACTGCTGATAATCGACAAGCATCGTAAATAAAGATATAAACATTAAAAAGTTATCGGAACGGATTCACAATGATTATCGAGAACACTTCTGTTGGAAAATTAGGAAGGATATTATCCTTAATCTATATAGATATATTAATCCTGTGTCTATACGATTTGGGGCCAGACTATTTCATATAGTGGATTCTGATAGGGGATATAGAATATATAGAATTCTGATAAACAATGATGGATTGATGCGAATATTGGCTAGTGATGATATAATTGAACACGCTTATTTTTTATTGTTACGTTGACACACATACATATATATATAGAGTTGATTGACGTAAATGATTCCTATACATGATCCGCAGCACTTGTTGATCCTATTATACTATTTCGTGGAAAAATGCATTTCTAGTTGAATGAAACATAATGCACCCATAAAGGAGTCATTATAAGGCATACTAATAAAAATATAAAAAATCAATATCCGTTTCGATGCACTTTGATCAGAATGAAATTTATTGTTTGGGATTGTTCCTTCAGAGAAAAAGTGTCGGCCAATAAGATAAGCGAGAAAATACTTGTATCAGAAAGTTCAAATACGCTTGGGTTGTGAAAGAAAATTAAAAAAAAATCCACGTGACTCCTAAAGCAAAATCCATTATTGTGGAAGAAATTTTTTGTTGTGTCTCATAGATATTTTTACCTTGATTTTCTCTCAAGTTCCCGGCCATTTTCTCACTTAGTATCTCTTGGGGCATATTTCGTTTATGTTCTTCTTTGCCACTCTGAACAGCCCCTGCATAATGCGTAGTATTTCTTTTTTTTTATTAGAGGCATCTGTTGCCGTAACGTGGGGAGTCAATTCTTAATATTGTTATTCTTTGTGCTTCCATGTTGTTCTTACGAAAGTATCGTCACTAGAATATAATAGATATTACATTCAACTTCCATTGTCATCTATCTTAGCTTTTTTTTACTCTCTTTTCCTTTCCTCTTCGAAACATGAAGCTAAATAAAAGACGACCTGGTTTAAAAAAATAAAACCCACTCGCGCCATCTTCGGCCGATGCAAATGAGTTTTATTTCTGTTCCATAAACCAAAAAAAAAGCACAGCCACGCAGGTTTCTGAACCAAGCAGTTCTTTAGTAAGAATTCACAGTCGAAAAACGTCCCTTGACCGATACTACGTTTCTCCCTGATCCAAGAGAAGTTTGAAGGATTATTTGCCAATAGTTTTTGCGACTTCCAAAAGAGAGAGGAATACATTTTATCTCACAGTAAAATACCAATAGAAAATTCTCTTGCTTTATTATCGTATTCGGTTCTCATCTTGTCTTGCAAAAAATCACGTAATCTAAGAAAGAGCGTAAAATGTATGGTACTTATAATTTGTAATCCAGAAGGCTATATAATAAAATCCTGGGGTACCCATGGCTTCAATTTGTCTCACTATACAGACTCGAACGTCTCATTCACGATTAACGAGCACTACGTCCATTCGAATAATGGCAGCTACTTTCCCTTTTTTTAACCAAGAACAAGTGGACACTAATAATGCTTCTTATGGATCATGATACACGACTTTAATTAAATCACGAAGATGGACCTAATCGCGTCTTACGGCAAAGTCCGTTACCTTACTAATTCGTATTTCTCTCGGCAGTGGCGCTAGTGGCGTTATACGATTCATTTGTTTCTTTGAACGACAGCTTGATGCTCTCTATGATTTACAACCTCTGCGTATTCGTGAGAAAGTAAAAGTGAGATTTATCCAAAAAGCATTGAGTAGATACATATATATATATATATATATCTAATATAATTAATCACCTACGCACTTCTACCGCACCAATTTCAAATACCATTTCTATACTAATTCCATGCACGAACTTCACCATATTTCAAGTACCTATCTGGTCCTGACGTAGATCCCGTGTAAGCAGAACTTACGATCAAGTTCCAGTCTATGAAATTCACGAAGAGAACGTGTGGATTACAATACCCGTATCTAACAGGAACAGTTCGTCTTGTGGGAAGCGTATGTCGTAGATCGTTTAGTGTTACGCCAAGTCGACCCTAATTTACGTTATGCCCTCTCAACGGTTCAAATACTCAGGATCGTTCTTAAAGGAAGAATTATAATATACGATACGAACGAAGAACGATAATTATAATAAAAATTTTGTTTCTTTTATTTATCTCGAATTCTATATTATAGTAAATAACATTTTTTGTTCTTATATTCTTCGGTGCTCACAACACTCAGGAATTCGTAGCTTGCTAAAACATACTCAGCCGTGTTTAGGTCACGAGTTCCTCAGATGTTTTAAAAAAGCGGTATTTATTTTCCCGGTCACCGTAAAATAAACCCTGCTTCCTTCCTCAGTGCTCAATATTCAGATAGGTTAAAAATAACGTTCGAACTACGTCCAACAAGCCTTAACACCTGACGCAGGTTCTGCTCGATAATTACGGATACTTACGTCCATCATAAATTTCACACTCGCGCCCATTATTACTTACTAAAATTTATTATTCTTCATATTTACGAAAATCATGAATCACGTGAATCGTACTTTGGTTTTGGAGAAAAGATTCAATAATTTCGGAAAATTTGTGTCTCAATTTGCTTCCCATGTTCATCTGTCATGAGCTTTCTGGCTATTGTCTATTTTTAGGTTAATCATTCCACCATTGAGGTCGAATGACAGAAACGTGGATGCCCTGGTACTTTTCTATTTTTAATATTCATCTTTGTAGACAGTTCTAAGGCGATCCATACTCCCATTTATTTCCTGGGTATGTCTGTGTCTTAGAGACTTGTATGTTATATAATCAATCCGTTCCTAATATATTGGCTAGAATTAATGTCCATACACTTCTCATCTCATTTCCCTTAATTCCAGCTCGAAAAAGCCAATCGTCATTTCTCGACCTGATAATCGATAAATTAAATCGTTAACCGCTACATCATAAAACTGAACCTTTGTTTAACCGTTCAACCAACCAACAGTAAAACTGGACTTAAAATATCTTTCAGAGCTTTACCTTGTCTGAGTAGAGTTTCTGGCAAGATCGTAGTCCGTCACTGTGAAACAATACATTACCCTAAAAAGCTTTGTGCGATATTAAATTATTAAGTAAGGAAAACTCGTGAAATCCCCTGTATCAAAATTTCGAAATCCGATTTCCAGTTATAGCACGACTGAAATGGAAAAACTTGAATTTGACTCAGTTCGTGGAAAAGAACTCGCTTAAATATTTTTTTCCGAAGTACAAACGTCAGAAAGAGAAAGAGAGTTTTCAATCCTAATTTAATTATGGTGAAAAATGAAATTTGACGGTTTGACTTAAATCTTATTAACTCCTCCCTCCCAACTATCTTTCTTTCATGATTATTAATCTAGAGTCCATTCCCTTTGCCCCAGTGCATTAAGCCCACGTTTCACTACCATATTTACTTCAACCTCCCATTTATACAGCTCTGTACATTTTACCGGAATTATCTAGCTATTTGCAAGGTTAGAGTCCTTGGTTACAGAATACTGGATGCATACCATAAATATAGATGAAAGGGATGTGCAGCAGCAGAATATTTACGGGCTGGTGAGCATCGTGAAATTTTTCAGATGTCGACTTACTCCAATTAACCTCCAAAGGAAAACTAATGCTGTTCCTTCATACGTACATTCCTATGTATCTAAATGTATTTCCTATTTTATTTCAGATCTTCGACTAGGCGTGCGAAATTTCTTTGTTAATGGGAAATAAGTTTTCGTTCAAGAATCTGAAAGCTTTTCCTCCTAGTCTGAAGCAGTCGATACAGATGACAGGGACGTTACGGATTACGGATGGTTTTTCCTCAAGACTGAAAGGTAAATACTGATTCCTATTGATCGAGGTGATTGTAATGGTCGACTTATCCTTTTCAGTTTGTTACAGCTGGAGCTACAGGTGAAAAGGCTCTTTGATATGTGTCGATATCACGTATCAAATTTCAACAGAGAATTCCTGATAAGATTCCTCGTGTACATTTTGCAGTCTAACCTGAAATTTCGGCAGATATTCATTAAATGGTAAAGCCAGCCAGACAGATAATTAAGACAGACAATTAGTTTAATTTCAAGGACACTCGGGAAAGGTACGTCAATGTAGAACTAAGGATCGTCCCTCGTAGTTTATAATTCAATTGGGCGATGTCCGGTCGAATATCTAATAATCATCTTCGGAGACCACCGTTTACCAAGAAAATTGTTTCCTGCGGAGATATACGGCTCTCATATACCGCATCAAATTATCTAACGACTTCGGCTTTAACTTAATGGCTTCGGCTTTATGTTAATTAAAAAGTTCTGCATCACGCCTGACCCTTTTCATTGACACACGGACTATCTTTTGAACTTTTAATTTGATTTTTAGCAATGAAAAATAATGTGAAATTTGACAGGTGTCTTTATCAGTGTTTCCAGGTTATCGATACATTTTCTTTTTAGTAATTTTATATAATAGTATTATATATAGAATCAGTTTAATAATATTTGCTAAAAAAAAAAACATTTTCTTATTCTGGTTCACGGTGTTTCTTCTCTTCTAGAGCTCAAAAAAAGAATGTATTTTTTTCTACACAAGTCATCGCTATGAAAGGGCTAGGAAAGTATTGAAAAATAATAAATGACGGAATTTTGAAAGATTGTTGCATTTATTGCTATCAACGCAGTGAAAAATTGTTATTTTGAGAAAAAAGCTTTTAAACTTTTGTCATAAGTTTTTATGAGAAAATATTCAAGAAAGAGTCACTTAAAGACAACAGTCAATTGGTTATTGGCGGTGAACTTTTCAGCTGGTGCAGTTGCCAATACTATTTTTCACGGTGTGAACGTCTCTTAAAGCCATACAGCACGGGTAGATTTATCAGAGAGCTAACAGCCACGCAAGAGAGCAGTCGCATGTGCCTCTTATCGAAAAGTAATTTCGCTAGAGTCCGTTCGTGATAATTCGAATTGGCCCAATCCCATTTTCTTCGTCATAGGAAAGACGGCAATTGTGAACGCGTCCTTATGTCAGATTTACTTATAATATCTGTTAAGTCTTCCGTGCGAATAGTATATGAAGAATGCGAATTTCTAAGTCTTGCGGAAAGAAATAACCTACCGATAGTTAATGAGTTTTAGAATGTCGTTGTTTCGTGACCTCAATGGAGAAATGTGGGGACAACACAGTCGGTCGACTTTATCGCGTTAAAAATCAACTCTTGACATATTTGAGTAGCGGCGTAGCTGACGTTAAAATTAATGTTAACTCTATGTGCGAGACTATATTCCTCTTTAATATACTTTAAATAAATAATGTCGGTTGCTCTTTGCTGCAAATTAACTTTGCAGCTTTTATTCCCGGGACGCGAAGTCAATGGCCCCCGCGACTAATTATAATATATAGCACAGCTGCACTACGGTATTTTTTTCCAACTTTTATTTCATGCCTTTACCTTGCCATACTTTTTGTTCAGGAAACTAGAATTCGTGAGGTAGGTCATGACCGATTAAGTCCCATGCGAATCAACTTATATATAATATATATTTATTAATTCTCACGTTACTTGGCCAATGTGCATTTACTGGAACTAATGCCGTATCAGCTAACGTTTCCCATCTGTAAATAAGCGTCGAGGCGATTTCCTATCCATTTTACCCTTCGATCTTGAGCCATTCGACTATGTTGATCTTGAAGGTTGAAAAGGGTCGTAAAAGAAAAATGGTATACACTGATATGAGTGCGAATAAAATTTCCCTGGTATCTCCTGAGACATACGAAATTCACATACTTAAAAGGGATTGAAATTTAATGGATCCACATAATTAATGCTTATGCAGAATTTTAAAGGTTATTTGAAAATAAGTATTTTACACGTTTACTTAAGTGGAATGCAGTACGTGACAGATACACGGGGTATTCCCTTGGAATTAGCTGATTATTTTAATGCTTTCGCTTTTGAAATTCAATTGGAGCTTAAATACATTGGTGTCGAATAATGAACTCACGTATGGCTCGTTCACGAAATGAGATTCCATTAGATTCAATTAGGTCTCCTTGAGTGAAATTGCTAGTCTCATTGTAACTTTATTTGGACAATTATTCGTATTAACTCAATCAATGAGCAATATCCTATTCCTATAGCAATCAGAAAATTAATATTATTTAAACTACGTAATTGCTTTATAAAATTAAAAAATGTCTTGAAAGAAATTAATTTTTTACCTTAAAATAACAATTATCATTCGTGAAATACTTTTTATTAATACGTCAATGGTATCATTTCTTTTTCTGTGACAGCAGTGTGTAATACGTATAAAAATAGTGAAGTATAATACATCTTTTTTTGAACTCCTTATAAAGCGGATGCTTTGACAGGACCCAGAATAGGATGATCCAAAAAGGATAAACTTGAATTGGGTTTGAAGTGTTCGAAAATGATTATCTCATTCTCGCCAATTTTAAGTAGCGGAGCTGGTAAATACAGGGTCAGTGGCGGACCCAAGTGACAATATCTACCTAAATTAAACCCATTAACGAAAACGATCCCTTTACACCATCCTGTTAAATCGATAAAAGTATCCTGAGCCTTAGTAATACATAAAATCACTTTTAAAAATGTAGGCCCTTTTCCCTCAAGAGCATTTTCTTGTTTCCAGCCACTCAGCGAGTTGACCCACTTTTTATTCATTTCAAGAGCATATATTTCCCAGGTTGATAAGGCTTTGTCATCAAGCAAAACTGGACCGTCTCTCAGTCCTTTCCTCTGATCAAAATCAGATAAAACACCAAAATTTACACGTCCCCAGTTTTCGACTATGATATCCAAGTCGTGTTCGCCTTCGCTTTCTGATTTTAGGATTAATTCTGGGTTTCTAAAAAAAAAAAGTATAATAGTAACTAACAACGAATATATTTTTTCAAAAAATAATCTAAGAATATACTTACTCCGTTGACCAGTATCCAAATCCAGATATGTCATCTAAACTCTCCAATGGTTTAGTCTTAAGGATTCCATCGACGAGGACCATTGCTGTATCATGGATGTGACCAGAAATTTTTAAAATTGATTCTTTACGCAGTGGTACTCTTTTTTTATAAATAACATAACCATACGATTGACCACTTCCATTGTTAATTGGTAGATTCTCCATCGATACGACATCTGGCAAAGTTACTTTAGCGTCGGCATTCTGTATTGTGTCAAATTACGTGATCAATCTTATAAATTGAAGGATAACGCTATTAAGAAAACTTACGATCTGATTTAAAATATCTTGATAAGTTAAATGACCAACGACTTTTAATGTCGGATAAGCGACTTTTTGAGTTTCGGCAGGTAGTTCGGGTAATCTTGTTTTGACTTTCTGATAATGCGCGAGTATCTCAATCGTTTTGTAATACTTTTCCGTATAATCTCCAGCTTCGGATAATGGTGCATCGTAATCTGTTAAGGCGAACGTTGACATATATTATCAGTTTGTCCTCAAACTTATAAAAGAAATACAAATTGTTATTATATACACGTAGCAACAGTTTGCATGGAATTAATTGTTATCAGATACTTGCAGCTCTGTAATCAATTCTAATTCATCTGAATTAAGTCAGCTCTTACCATAGCTTGTAACGTCCGGCTGATACTGGGTAAATACGTTAGCACCATTCATAAATCCAAAATTCGTGCCACCGTGAAACATGTAAAAATTTACAGAAGATGGGAATTTCAAGATTCTCTCGAGAACGTCACAGTAAACTGGAAATTAATTTTTTGATAAATATTTTCATATTAATCCTTTGCGTAACAAGAAATTTTATATACAAGCATCATGTCGCTGTATCGGCGCCAGTGACAACTTGGTAACTTTGTATTGGATTCTAATAGAATTAAGTTCGGTTATAAGTATAATAGCGTTCTACTTATAGCCGAAATTATTTGTATTGCAAGCCAGTATGTCGTGAGCAACTCAGTTAAAGAAAAAATTGAGCACTATTATACCTTGTGGAGGTTCTGTATTGTGATAGTCCTCCAACCAATGATCAAACCAGCCCGTCCAATATTCCATGACCATAAGCGGTTTATCAGGCTGTAATTCTTTCAGTAACTTAAGTTCCCGCTCAGGCTCCTGCTTGAAATTAGCTGTTTGCAAAATGCCAGGTAAAGAACCAGCACTGCCATGAAGACTTGGTGTATCCGAAGTGAAAAATAATTCCACTAAATTATGCTTCACGAAAAGCTCCTTCAGAGCCTTCAAATACTCAAGATCTGGAACCGTACCATCCTCCTTTACCGACCCGTACTCGTTTTCAATCTAATCCAATAAGACGATTAATAAAATTTTAATAATATCATAAAGGTTAGTAAGTAGATAAGTATTTATTAATTAAAGGATTTGGATCCTTGTATATTATATTATACGCGTATTACCTGAAAAGCAATAATCGGTCCTCCTTTGGTAAATTGCAGTGGCGTCAGAAGCGGCAGAAGTTGATTGAAGTAATCAGTAACTCTTTTCATATATTTAGGATCTGACGTTCTTAATTTAAGATCCTTCTCATTAAGAAGCCAACTATGACGTACAGAATTATTAATGTATTTCTGTTGTTATAATATTATACATACAAAAATTTTTTTTTACTGTACCTAGGAAGACCGCCGAAATCCCATTCTGCGCAGATATAAGGACCAGGTCTGACGATAACGAAGAGGTCCTCTTCGCGAGCCAATTGAATATATTTGGCGATATTGAGAAATTCTGAAAAATCATTGTCCGCATCACCAAAGTCGAAAACGTCTCGTTGAGGCTCGTGCAAATTCCATGGAACGTAGCTAAGGAAAGGAATATTTGCTATATTCAGTATACTAAAGATGAAAATTGAACTCAGGTCAAGAATGCAGGAAATTAATTACGGGATGTCAATCGATTCGTCAAGAGCGCACACTTACGTTTCTACAGCATTTAATCCAGCGGCTCTCATTTTACGAAGTCTATCTCTCCAATAACCTGGCGGAACTCTAAAATAGTGCATCGCACCACTGTGCAACGTTATCTCTATATTATTTAAATAAAATCCATCCTGCTTAGCAATCAATCCTGACTCTATAGCGTGCGGCGCGTAATACTCGTAAAGAGTTGGTAAACTCATGTTTATGGCGTCTGTGAAGAAAGCAAAGCGATCCTTTTTAAAGATTAATAAGATACTAATAATGGTAATCATTGTCGGCAGAGAGTTTTATACAGTAACGAAGTTTTGCCGTAGCTGTTTCTTATATTCATTTTTCTTTCTGCTATCTCTTGCCTTGAGACGATTAATTTAATTTACTCCGTAGGAAAAAGTTCTATCCTCGTATTTCTGGAGGGAACTTAGAGAACGGAGCACCGTATTATCTTTTCTTAATAAATAGTTTTGCTCTTACCTCTGTTTCGCGAAGAGTCGGTCAATGCACTGTTCTAACGGGAACAATCCAAAGTCTCTGATTGCTCTTATCACATCAATTTCTGTTCACAGTATTCATACTCTATCCTCAAGACTTACCTTCATGAAGACTGCCTCAAGGCGAGTCTCAAGATGACGATATAGATTCACAGTCAACAGACAAGGCGATCTTCAGGCAAAGTCTCAAGCGTGACTTTTATCAAGATCGTCTTTTTCCCCGTGATTTAGAAATGTATTTATTAAAAATAAAGAACGGATTAACCCATCAGCTGTCGCGCTATCTTCTCAGTACATGGTCGCACGGTGAGAGATTCGCTCATGCGCCGTTATTAATAAATAGACTGGAATAAATCCAAAGAAAAGGTACTGATAAATTTTCACTGGATAGGAACTTAGCTGTTACAGAAATAATTTATTTGGACATGGAGAGATCAGAGAGCACAGCCAATTGAATAAATTCTCACAGCATTCTGGAAGTTGCCAACGTTTAGCGAACTGTGCCAAAGGTGGCATTCTGCAATTTACTTTATGCGTGGGATAAGAGACACTCTCGCAGCTTGCCGGGAATTATAACAAAACTGTTTTTTTTTATTAATCAAAAGATTTCAGAGAAATAAAAAAATATCATATTTGATTGATGGACGTATTATTTGAAGATAGCAAAAATTAGAGGTATTATTCATGCCCTTTGAAATTTGAATGAAACATCAACTTAAGAAAAGGGATTTTCATAGTACTATCGATGAGGGGTTAAGAATATTTAACGACCTTATTTAACGTTAAATTGATTATAAAGCTTTTAAAATGGAGTAAACCTAACAGGTGGAACTACTGTTTGTTCATCTTTTTTTTTTGTATATTTCTTAGTGTTTTTTGACACTTTATAATGCATAACTCGAAAAAGCTTTTTGTGTGAACGAACCGCTTTATATAGATACTAATCTTTTTTTTAGTGGCTCAAATTCTATCACTAAGCTGTAGGGGTCATTAAAGCTCCTATTTAACTGTGGTTTCGAGGTTAGGATGAAAACCTGTACGAATTACTCTCAAATATCACCCGATAAAGGACTAAGGAAGGATTAATTATGTACGTAGTAATGCATGTTTAGATATCGATGTAAAATATATTGGTAATCAATTACCTTTTTGCAAAAAATCGTCAGTTAAATTAGACTTCTTTTTGTGGATTTTGCAGTGCTGATACCATTTGCCCTTGTTGGCTCAACTGAAGAAACACAATATGTACAAAATCAATTTATAAGGACTGGCGTGGTTTTTTAGAAGATGAGTCAGCCAGAAGTGTCTCCTTACAAAGAGGAGCAAGATAATAGAAATGCAGACACTAAAATTGGCTTTTTTGAATCAAATGGGTGCTCTGATATCGGTGGTGCTTTTCCACCCAATGAAGCATGTGTTACAATTCTTGATGTTGTATCTTTGGTGTTTTCGATTGTTACACATTTTCTTGATATGGGATTGGATATCAATCTGGCCATTAGATATTATCTCGATGGCCAAATTATGTATTTTGCTTGGACTCTTGCCTTTATTATATTTCCAAATGTTGTCATCACTATCATCAGTCTCAGGATGCAATATCAGGATCGTGAAGTAAGATTACATATTTTGAAAATGCATGGTCAGATATTTGTTCAATATTGTATTCATAATTTCTTGTTCAGATGATCCCAGAGAATAGTATTCAACGTAGGGATATCATAGCAACCAGAGTATTTGCTCAGCGCAGATTATACTGTGAATTTCTTCTTCTGTGCCAAATGACACCCGTGCTACACTATTATGACAGTTTAATGTATGCCCTAAGATCTCGAAGTTATAAAAAAATGGGTAATCGCAAAGGAGAGAGGTATTATTATCTGAAAATGCTTAAGGAGGACCAAGATATAGCACTATTAAGAGTCTTTGAGTGTTTTCTTGAAGCAGCACCGCAACAAATTTTGCAAATTACTATTTTCCTCAGGGCTCGTGAAGAAAGATTCAGCTTTTCACGTATTTAACCTTCTATTATTTCTTCTTTTAAAACATCAGTATTTTATATTTCTAACTATTAATATTTAAATTACTTCCTACAGTATTACATCAAGCTGCCAGTGTAATAAGCTCTCTAGTAAGTATGGGATGGGCAATGGCAAGTTATCACCGAAATATCCGATTAGCGCAGCTCGACAAAACAAAAATTGATATAGTTGGAACCATCCTCCAATTTTTGTGGCACTTTTTCGTCACAGGTATGCAAGAATACGTCATTATTATTTCCATTTAACATTATCCGTAATCGCTAAAAAATTTTTTTACTTTTTAGTATCAAGAATCATATCAGTGAGTGTAATAGCCAGTGTCTGGCCATTATATACAGCTATTGGCTATGCGCTACATTGGATTGCAATGACATCATGGCTCGTCGCGGAGCCCTACGGAGTAACAGAATTTTGCCGGAATCGAAGTCACGCACCTCATACTCCCCTTACAATTAGAGCAAGAGTGGGCTCACTTTTGTTCGCCTGCGTGCTTGGAATAGTCTATATATTTACGTACTTAAATCCAACCGAGGGCCGAACATTTCTTAGGCATTTATTTTATTATGTTGTGTGCTTATTTGAAAATGTTTTGGCAAGTATGTTATGGGCTTTTGTATCAACAGATGAGGCACGTGCACATTGGTTTTTTAGAACTTTCGTAGCTCTTTGTATTGTACCTTTCCTGTTTGGAATCGCTGCTATGATTTCCTATTATAAATGGTTCCACCCTTCGACTAAGCAAAAGACCACGATTACCATGATGCTCAAACCCAGCTGACATGATCAATAAGATAGCTGCACGTTACACATACATGTTAAAATAGTAGTAACAATGCTTAAATCTTCCAATTTGGGATTGAATGTAAATATCATAGGATCATAAATCCGGAAAGTGTATGTCGCTTCATAAGCGACAGTTCGCTAAAATCAATGCTCGCAATTTTTTTTTAGCATGATAGATTTTAATATATTTATTTTTGTATATCATTTCACAGAAAACGGTGTTTTGATATTATTTATTAATAAAACAAATTAGAAACAAAAGGATATAATACCATTGAATAAAATAATCACTTGAAGCACTATCTCTTCGAGATAGTAACTTGTACATCACCAATATACGGTATTATTATGTACAAGGCATAATAAATATTATATTATCAAACAGCTGTATGTAAATGAATAAACAAGAAATTTTCACAATTTGAGACTTAAAGACATTTGAAATAACTGTAAAATATGTGTTATTTATTCACTCCATAGTAGCGTACTGCACTCCAATACTTCATTATCGTATTAAACATGTGAGAGAAAAAAGATTAAAGAAAGTGCAGAGCGCAATCAATAGCAAATAATAATTTAGGACATTGGAAATTTTACAACTTGTAATTGCTTTGTATGCAAGACTGATTCATCAATCTACTGGATTCTGCACAACAATAAGTATAAATTCTTTATCCGGGGCAACCATCACTTCATGCTTCTTGCTACGTATACGCAGGAAAGTCAGATCATTTGTAGGATCCAAATCCCTTACGACAGAGCGTGCCTTGTCTGATAGCTGACTGATTAATCCCGCATATTGGACTGTTGTTGTGTTGTCCAAGGTTGATTTTATGGGAATACCTATGGTTATGGCACGAGGAAAAAAAATTCATAACAGTTATACTATCCAATTATCAGCTACCCTAGATATACTACTTTATATCACAGCCAAGATAGTATATTCATGCTAATCATAACTATACGTGTACTTTCATATAAATGCAGTTTTCTCAGCATAAAATACCTTCTGCATTCACGACAATTGTTCCCACCACTCCCTTGTGGGATTGGATGCGTTTCATAGTTTCTTCTACTTCTTGAGCCTGCAACACGAGACATATTAATCTTTCTGTAGAATATGATTCATCTTTACTTCATTTTTACCATCTTCAAATCTTAAAAATCCAAATTAAACTTCGCCGATAAATTACACTGCGTGCCAAAATCAAGTGTTTCTAAGGAAATCAAGGGCCAGTCTTTCTATGAAGCGTACAAATTTCTCATACTGTCACTATAGGCTTTAAGGTAGTTTCTATGACGTCAACACTTTAACAGTCGAGTCCACGGTCTTACATATAGGTCTTGCAACTCGCTCAATTTTCAGTGGTGGGGGTAGTCGTCTTACAGAAGCAAGGTGCACTTTAACTTTTAGTCACAAGCGTCGCTGTGATCGAGCGACCCCTTGTCTGT
>JASANN010000492.1:112722-145092 GCA_031762395.1 Calameuta pygmaea
AGTTCCCGGTCTCGTTCTAAGGGTTGCTTTGGAAACCAGCGGTGAGTAGCGGAGAACCTCTGCCCGCCCAAGCTACACGTTCGTGTTCACGTGATGTTGGTATCGCCTAAAACCGTAGCGTTGTGCATCTCCCTACTCATCTCTGGTCTGTCTCCCTTCCACTCCCTTCTACAGTAGGCTATGATTTAGTGTGATCTAGTTCTGTCTCCGTTCCGCAGTCGGCTGTGGGAGAAAGAGATAGGAACAGGTCGCTTGATCGCAACGCCTCTTGTGTCATGAGGCGAAATGAAAGATGCTGCTTTTAGGAGACTACCCCCACGATCGAAGTTCCGAGACTTGTATGAAAGACTGTGGTCGAGTTGAATAGCTTCACACGTGTTGAGCGCATATTTTTCCACCATCCAGCGCGATGCAGGGTTGAAATAGAGTTAGCCAATCAAATTAGTTTATTCCGTTCAAATCTGGTTTTAAATTGGTTAACTTTGTTTCAACCATACACTGTGGAAACATATACAGTGTTTATATTTGTTGAGACAAGTTAAAGTTTCCTGTAATAAATAATGTTGGAGGGCGATCAAGACCAGGAGGAGGACCAGGGTGGTTTGCGAAATGATGGAAGACGTGCTGCAGAATTGAGAAAGATTCGTGTTCGAATGGGTGTATTTGGACAGGCTGATGGTAGCGTTTATCTAGAGCAGGGAAATACAAAGATCCTGGTTGCTGTATATGGTCCTCATCAGGTACTGTAAATTAATGTTTATAAAATATTCTTAGAGACTGTGACCGTTGGTTATTTACTGTTAACCATGATTACCACATCTTTTCTAGCCAAGAGGTTCAGCTGCTCGAGCTGGTGGCAAGAATGTAGGAGGAATTATAAATTGTCAATACAGTACCGCAGTATTCAGCTTTAGTGCTGGTGAACGAAAAAGAAGACCTCGCGGAGATCGTAAATCTATTGAAAGGTCTCTTCAATTACGCAGAGCGATGGAGTCAATTATTCATTTGGATTTGTATCCTCGTTCACAAATAGATGTGTTTGTTGAGGTCTTACAGATTGACGGTAGTGAATATTGTGTTGCTGTTAATGCTGCAACTCTTGCTTTAATTGATGCAGGGATTCCCATCAAGGTATATGTTTACCTAATATTCATTAACTTGTTAATTCTTTAAGCACAGTGACATACTTTTTATCTGCTCTATAGGATTATGCAATTGGATGCACAGCCAGCCTAATTGATTCTACATCTAAAAATGATGAAGACTCTTCTCATGCAGCAGGTGTAGTTGATGCTACTTATATGGAGGAATGTTCTCCTGGTGCAACTTTATCTATAGTTGCATTACCTGGCTCAAGTAATGATGCAACCAAAGGTTTGGTGGTTGTAGCGCAAGGTGCAGGTCAAAGGTTACACTTGTCTAGGCTAGAAGCCTTAAGAAATCGCGCACTTTGTGGATGTCGAGATATCAGGAATATCCTGGATCGTGCCGTAAGGCAACACCTTACCGTTCACTCACAACCATCGTTTAGTACGTTACATGTAATGGACTAATTTAAGTATCTGATAAATTCAATGAATACAACATAAAATTGTTTTAATACCGTTCTCTTTTTTATTTTGTTTCATAAAAAAGTAAATAGACTTTTGAACTATTAACTAATTTTTAAAATATACATTATATTCTGCCATCTTGTTTCATCTGCTTGCTTTTAGATGAGCTACAGTAAATATGACGTAAAGTTAGTGCCACTTAAAATTTTAAGGCACCCTTTCAGCAAACAACCGTACAGAAATTATAACACTAAAGTTTTGCATCGGGATGTCTTTCCATTATCATACCGACACCCTGACCACCAGCAGCGCAGGCTGCGATTAATCCGAACTGTTGATTTTCCCGTATCATACGATTAGCAGTGTGCGATGCTAATCTGACACCAGTTGCGGCAAACGGATGTCCAATGGACAACGATCCACCCCAGGCATTCCATTTACTAAGATCGGGAACACCAACTTTTTCATTTCGTTTTAGGTAATTTTTGGCAAACCACTCCGAATCCAGAGCCTTCAAATTCGACAAGATTTGTGCAGCAAATGCCTCGTGAACTTCCCAAACACCAATATCCTTCAAAGTTAAGCCTGCTTTTTCCAAAACCTGTGGAATACAATTTGATCCATGATCGCAAAGTAATCTTATCTATACAGTCAGATGAAATAGATATCGTACCTTGGGTATCGCATAGGCTGGTCCCAATAGAAGCTGATCTATAGGATCTTGAGAAACATAGGTAAAGTTTCTTAGATAAGCTTTAGGAGTGAGTCCAAGTTCTCGGGCCTTGTCCTCAGTCATAATAAGTGCTGCAGATGCGCCATCAGTCAGGAAGGATGCATTAGCAGCAGTAACGGTGCCATAAGGTTTGACAAATGCAGGTTTCAGCTTAGCTAGCTGTTCTGGAGTAGATACTCGTACACCGTTATCCTTATTTATGACTGCATCTACTCCTGGTATTTTGATGGGTACCAAATCAGACAGATACCCTTTCTCTTGAGCTTCTGCAGCGCGGGAATGAGAGAGTCGTGCATATTCGTCTTGTTCCGAACGAGATACATTAAATGCTGCAGCTAATCTGTCACTGCTGTGACCCATAGTCTCACCAGAAGAAAACTCTGCTACGCTTGGTAACTGTGTACATTAAAATCCATGTCTTAAGTAAGAAATCTTAATGTTTTAATTTATTATGATTATATTATCCAAATAGTTACGTCAGGTATAAAGTGGCCAGGACGAATGCTAGCGAGGAGTGCCAGCTTTTGACCTGGAGTCTTCGCTTTGTTGGCTCGTAGCATCAAGGATCTCATACTGCGGCTATGTCTGATAGGAAGATCAGACATGGAATCCACTCCTCCAGCTACAATGACATCGTATGCACCGCAAGCAATCAAGCCCATACCAGTGGTTAATGCTTGGTTGCTACTGATGCAGGCCATAGTAACAGTATGTGCAGGAGTAAATTCGCTGAAACCTGCTGCTAGAGCAGCTTCCCTAGCAATATTTGAGGTGCGCACTTCTTGTATTACTGTTCCATATGTGACATAATCTACCACTTCCTTCGGAATACCAGTCCTTTTCAATAAATTACTGTCAAACAGAATAATTAGCTGTAAGCATAGCTCAGTAGTTTTTTTAGTAACCTGATATTTTTAGTTATATGCTTACAGTAGTGAATCTTTTGCTAGCTCATAAGCCATCAGTTTTTCATATTGAGTACCAGATTGCAAAAAGGGTGTCCGTACACCATCGATATATACAATATTTTTTCCACCTGGACTGACACGTTGGGTTGCATAGTTCATGCGAGTGTTGGCATTGGTTCCCCAAGTATAAGCAGCAGCTAGGAAGTAATAATATAATGTAATAGCATCATCAATTTATCATAAACCATATTTTCAAACAATATACAGAAAAATAGTTGATTAAGTAAATCGAAATTCACAAATTTGATCATGCATTTTATACAAAGGTGTTTCTAGAATCCCCACTCTCAAGTTATCTGGATGACCCCAAATTTCATAAAAAGTATTGAAATATAGGTCAATTAATGATACTTCTTTTATTGATTGTGCGTTTCTAAAAATTTATTATATCTTATTTATTCTCGCTCTTGAGGATGAAAGTTCTTCAAATTGTACTTTGAACCGGCCGAATCGTATCTTGCACACGTCTCATACGATTAGAATATAGATATTCTATTGTCAAAAATTAAACATTGATATAGGTAATTGTTAACGAAAAGAAAACGATGTCTTACCTTGAGTTACAGCGCCTTGATTAATTCGCACAAAATTTCTTACAATTAGACTTGTCATTTTTCCAATCTTATAAACACCTTCCAAGTTAAAACCAAATTGATACGATCCTTGGACAACACACTACTAAATACTGTACTACGCATACATACACTTTATCTAGAGATGAGTGGCAACCAGTAGCACAGACCACTTATTGGAGACACAGCACTCTCGTGCTATAGACTGTTCGCACGAGCAGCAGCGCCATCTTATCGGTAGGTTATATTACTATTATATTTTTCACTATAGCCCATTGGAGTGTCAAAGGCCGTGGTCAACCCCCTGGGATTTTCAGCTGAATATGATTACGAACGTGTGTGATAGAGACAGCCTACTATACTGTACTATATTGGCCTGTTTCTTCGCTATCTCTCTCTACGCGGTCCGCACCAATGCCGTACGCATTCCAGTATACTTGTAGTTCAGTGGAATATCTTAATTCTTCATTACTCAGATTCCATATAATGGAAAAATTATCTCACTGGACGATAAGGGATTAGATTTTCCGAGTATTAGACTTCTGTAAAACTGGTCTGTTCCACGTCTGTTCGATGTGGAATGGTAGTTCTAAAATGAATTAAATGAATATTTTCTATAAATTCGACAAAGGATGGAAAGAAGACTGAATTTCATTTAAGTTTTAGTGTGGAGCAATAAACTTATTCTTTTCTACTTAAAAAATTCACAATAAATTAATCAAAATGCGGTATCTAATTTATTTAGTAACAATTACTTTATTTGTGTATGGTTTGCCATGCAGTACTGCACAAGATGATTTTTTTGACGAGGAGTTATTGTTAAAGCCATTAGCTAGTGGACATATTTATGGATATTTCCAGTTTACCACTTTGTGGGAAGCTCCAAATAATGTACAAACATGTAAGCTAGTTGAAACAGTTTTCATTTATTTATTGTTAATAATTTATTATGATTTTCTAGTTCAACATTCCCATCTATTTCCCAGAGGATTAGGTGAAATTATTGGCCGCCATAAAGTTGATGAATTACATATCAGTTTGACCGAAGGTCTATGGAATTATGAAAAGTGGGGATATCCTGTTCATGATGCAGGATCTGGTGCTGAAATTTTTGCATGGTTCAACAAGAATGTATCAAAGTATGTTACAGATTTATATATATAAATTATAGTGTATCATGTTCGTTTAAATATTTTTGTATCTTCTTTTTTATATACAGTGTCAATGATGAATGGAAGAGTCTTACAAATGCATTGGCTGGGTTGTTTTGTGCCTCGTTAAACTTTGTTGACTCTTCAAACAGTATGTCTCCGGAATTCAGTTTCCGCCCTACTGGAATTGTTAAAGAACCACCAAACTCCAGCTATTTACGTTACTCTTCTCTACCCAGAGAGATTGTATGTACAGAAAATCTGACACCATTCAAAAAATTATTGCCCTGTGATTCAAAGGTACAGATAATTTATTTTACAATAAAATGATACTCCTAAAATTAATTCAAACTTGTATGCATTTCTTTGTAAATCTTATTCTATACTTTCAGAGAGGTTTGGCCACACTATTAAATTCCGCGTATATACATAATACAAACTATCATTCTCTTGGTGTACATTTTCGGTCAGTGTGCCGTAATGCAGGATGTACAAAACCATCTCTAGAATTGCGTCAAACAGTGTCCCTTGTATACGACACCTTGACAGAAGCTACACAGGTAATGCAATGGTCAACCAAAGGAATATTAATAATTTATTTACACTTGCTATTAATTATATAGGATTGGTCTATCCGTAAACTATTTGGCGTTGGGATTAAAGGAGCATGCCCTCTTGCTAGTCTAAGTAATGTGTATATTGACATGACAAGTAATCAAACTGTTCATGTCTATCAATTGACACCATCACCAAACACTAAAATAACTAGCTTCCGCGGTGGACAACAGCAGCAATTAGCAGTGTACGATATACGATCTTATTCGAAAAGAGGAATGTTCAATATAGCAGCTATTTATACGACACCCAAAACTAGTAGTGTAACTTATCCTTCTGTTTTATACGCCAATAGATATATAATTGGTAAGTGAACGTATTCTAGGACCAATGTACTTACTTAAGTAACATAATTTTTATAATTTGTTTTCTGTTTCAGGGTATGGACAGGAAAAGGGTAGTTTAGTAACAAAATTGCACAACAATCATTGGCAATCATTAGATGTTATTTTGTTAGAAAACATTCCTTGGTACCTCCCAGTATATTTGCACACTGTAAAAATTATTTGCAATGGTCAGCAAATTAAGCCACGTAAGTTTTTACTTAAATTAATACTATAATGAAATGTCAGTATTATATTCATCAACTTTCAGTGATACAACGTTACATGCCGGGAAGAGAGAGAACGCGACCATACTATTTAGAACTAGTTTTGCGATTACCACCACATTCAGTAACAAAGTTTTCCATAGAATTAGATTATTTATTCTTAAAGTGGCAAGAATATCCACCAGATGCAAATCATGGGTTTTACATGGGTCCAGCTGTTATTACAGCTTTGTTACCCATTGCAAGAAATTACACAGGCTTACCACTTGATGGAAGTACAATAACATCCAGGTATCTAAAAATATATTACTATTGGGACAGTGCTTATCGCAACTGGAATTTCTTTAAATTACTTAATTATCTTTTTAGTTTTAACGCATCTCGTAATGGCTATCTGGTACAGCTGCGAACAGAATCCCTGTTAATCAGTCTTCCAACACCAGATTTTAGTATGCCTTACAACGTTGTGTGTCTTGCATGTACTGCAGTGGCACTAGCTTTTGGTCCATTACACAACATAACAACAAAACGACTAGTCCTCAAGAATGTTGCAGGAAATTGGAAGAAGAAGATCCTTTCCTTCGTTAAAAGATTGACCAAAGATACAAAGGACAAAACTGACTAAGCAATGTAGTATATAATTACAATTAAATTTATAGTTAAATTATGTACTATACTGGGATAGTGTTAAATTAATATCTTTTAATGTACCGTGTAACGTATTATTTCTTCTACAATTAAATAAACAATTCAGGAGACAATAGTTGTAATAAAGTTTATTCTTTATCAACAACTTGAAATTATAAGTTGCTCTATTTTGCTTGTAACACATTTGAATCAAGATTGTCAAAAATTCATGAGCAGTTTTATCCTTTTCCATGGTAATAGATGATAAATTGTGTCGATATATAATTTATATTCATAAATGTCTACAGTCGGGTTCGATTGCATAGTGTTGAAACCATTAACGTTACACCAGTTGCTCCAAATTCTTTCTTTTAAACTAGCAGGCTGTGCACACGTGAGACCACGAGTTCTATCGCAGCGCCACGATGTGGATGTAACGAAAGCTTACCAGTCATATGATCGATTTGTGATTCCTGTTACAAATCGTCGTTCTCTACGTTCGTCGCAAAGATGGCCAGCCAGACGCAGGGAATTCAACAGCTCCTGGCAGCGGAAAAGCGAGCTGCCGAGAAGGTCTCGGACGCCAGAAAACGTGAGTTAATCATCTAGTATAAAACGGAGAATAGTTTTACTAAAAATCCGTGAATTAGCAAATCACTTTTCTCTTGGAACATTCCACTTGACCCTATTCACTAGGAATGGGTGTAACCTTTTGGCAAATTGCTGACTACTCCATTCTTACTTAATGAAGAAGATTAATAGTTTCTATTTAGAATCTCTACGTGACATGTTATTTTAATGTCATGCTCTAAATGATTTTGTGCACGGAAATAATATTGTAATATCTTGTTCAGGTTGGGTGGGTCTAACCTTCGTTTTTCGTTAACGCGTATTTATGCCAGCACTGTTCATAAATGTTTGAACAATATTTTGCACCAGGAATCGCGATTTTCAGTTTGAATTTTGCCACTTGTTTAACTTTAATCATGTCTTCTCATATAGCAAAAGTGGGTGTTACCTAGTTCTTGAGGATAAGACTTTGCTTTAAGTCAGTAACTAAAGGGATCCTTTAATAAGGCATGCCAAGTAGAATATAATTTTAGATAGTTATTTGGAAAGATTGTTTTCATTCATGAAATATGCTTATATAAATTTCTAATTCGAATCCTAGGTAAAGCCCGTAGGCTGAAGCAAGCAAAGGAAGAAGCTCAAGACGAGATTGAAAAGTACAGGCAGGAGCGTGAGAAGCAATTCCGTGAATTTGAGGCCAAGGTAAAGCAATTTTATTTTCATAAATATCAACAAATTTCTACATTGAAATGTGCATGTCTTTAAATATGTTTCTAACAAATATAGCTGCAAGCATCTTACAGATTATCATTCATCAAAAGCACTGGGGATCATGTAGAAATATAGATTTTAATAAAAAAAACTGATAACTTATAAGTGCAATTTTATAATAGCCAAAGTTTTCATTATAAATCAATGAATAATTGTTTTGCGTAGCATATGGGTTCAAAAGAGGATGTAGCTGCACGTATTGATGCTGATACTCGAGTTAAGATCGAAGAAATGAATCGAGCTGTGGCTGTACACAAAGATCCTGTAAGTTATTTTTTTTCTTCACAAATATTTCTAGACAATAAGGTAATCGAAATTATATTCACCATTGTGATTATTCCAATTGCAAACTTTGCAAGCACAATGATTCAAAAATTATTTGCAATCAGTGCAACAGTTCAATATTTCTAACTCACTGCCTGTATAATATAGGTCATGCTTAAGATCTTGGAGTTGGTGTACGACATTAAGCCGGAGTTACACAAGAACTATCGTGACGCTTAAACCACAAAATGAGCCTCCCTGCATACGATAATTATAAATACTATATTATATGATATACATGTACATTAAATATTATCTTCCTATATATATATATATATATATACACACATATATATATCATACCTTGCAATGTATGTATCTATCGTCGTTCTAATGTATTTAATTCAGAAGGATAGTATACTGTTTAGCTTTAGACGGTGATACTCAAACTCCTAGAAACATCTCCGCTGTTGCACGCAGTGACCTTTCATCCACCAGTCGACACGACAATAAATGTAATCGTAATCTATATATTATCACCGCATCTGCTATCATCGCGATGGACAGTTTGAGCATTGCTATAGTTGTACCGTAAAAAAATAGATTATGTTTAACGGAAATGCCGCGTCCTGGTGCGCAAAGGCCTAGTACGCACTAGGACGCTGTATAGTCGCTAAGATATATATTGAAAATGATTCTAGGGTGGTGGCTATGAATTGTATATTGTTAGACGTATCTTAGTAGGTGTCATTCCATGTTTCTGTAACGCCGAGGATTATACAAATCTTATCACAGTAATCAGTACAGCCTCTCGCGGTTCACGGTGCCAGCTCCCGGTAATCCGAGGACCACTAGACGATGTACGGTACTTTCTGCCTTTGATTTGCCGCTGTTCAAACCTCTTAAAACTTTGTTATGTAAGAAATTCGATAGCCCTACCTCAAGCGTACACCTTACCTCTGTAAGTTGGCTGGCTGTCTGTACAGTATTAGTGTTCGAAATAAAACAGAAAAAAACATGGTAAAACGTCCAGAAAAAAAATGGGAATTCATGATGATCTTTGATCTTCATTCAAATATGCTTGTATCTTATGCTATAAAAAAGAAAATTTGCATAGGCAGTTCTATTGCATAATAAACTACGGAAATGAATGCCCATGAAATTTCTGATTGGATTCAATTTACACTATTACGCAACGAGCACATATTATCTAGTGTCCTTCATGCATTTTAATACTACCGCCGTGCAATGGACATGCGCAGTAAGATTTCCGTGATACATGAGGCTGTGCATAGCGACCACGTGATAGCCAGGTAAAAAGAACGGATCAGCTGTGTACACATATGATCTGCTTCACTCGAATTAATTACCAATAACTACATTGTCGTCAGACAGCATCGTATCGACTCTTATGAATTTAAAAAAATTCATAGTGTATCAAGATAGTAAGGGCAACCATTATTGGACTCCTGGATTTCATTTAAAATGCCAATCGATGTTGGGAGTTGCTCCGAAATTCAAAAGTTCTTAAACCAGACCGCGATTTCTACTGCGCATGCGTAGCACTGTTTCTATACTATACGACGAAGCTTATTGGTCTGTTCTATCCAGCTTCATGCGGATTGGTTCACCGAGAGGAGTGGGTTATGGCTTACCAGTTGGTAGTGGAGAATCAGCTGTGAACGCCTACCTCTCCTCAATCGGCGAGTTGAGCTCGCGGATGGTGGTTTAGTATGTGTCGGGGCACTAGCGCCATTCGATAACTACGGAAGGTTATTCAATTTCGCGAACTAATCGCAGTCTGTGTCATTCCGTTCCGAGAAATGGAAGTCGACGAAACGCGTTCGGGCAATACGAGCGCGAGCACGTTGCCGTACGACGCTACAAGTGAGGACGCAGTGACAGTTGTGTTCGGGCTGGCATTTTAACCTGTTATGACAAAGAACGAACCGGTAACCGGTCGCCGACCGACCGCGAATCCGGAGGGAAAAGCTTAGATCATACGTCGCGAGTCGTGAGCTGTGTTTGGTTCGGTTTTTATTTTGTTATTAAACATCAACGACGAGGGAGCTTCACCGAGGCGATATATCACTTGAAGCAGAGCCGTTAAGACCAGGAAAAATGTGGTGCCTCGTGAGTCAGGCAAACTCTGTCATTCTGGAGGTACAGGTCGATCCGAAAGCCATCGGTCAGGAGTGTCTGGAGAAGGTGAGTTATTATGGTTTTTTAAAGAAAAAAGTAGTTTACTAAGTACTAATTATTATCTAAGGATGTCCTTGCTGCACAGAGAATAATTCAGTAAAAGAATTCCTCGACTGCTTCTTCCTTTGAAAAAGAAGCCACTAGCTATCTTGTTGGGATGTAAACAAAAACAGAGCCACGTTCTCGTTAGAGGAGCTTGAAAGAGGTCGTAGGCGTGCTTGAAGAATCACTCTGCAGTGGGTACAGTCCTTGGCGATAATATTATCGAACACCGTATGCGATACTTATGGCTAGGATTAAAGTTCGTTGATCGGACGAGGAATGCTTACACCACGTCTCTGGGAAAGATCGCTGGGATCTACGCCTAACGACGTCGGTGTAAACGGCGCTGCAAGGTCGTAACTCATATGCGCAACAGATGCCCCGAAAGTTGCCCCTCTGCTCGTCAGCAAACCCGTCCGAAATTTCAACTCCCTTTATTCCTCGTGAAGGATACCGCGTGTGGTCCATCTACATATAGAATACGCCTCGTAGACGACGCTGTACATTTAAATGACACAAGCATTTGGTCCAATGGCGACTAAGGGTCCGTATGTTGGTACCATTTTTTTTTTCGTAGGTTCAACGACCCCCTGATCTTAGGCTGTTATTAATAACTCAAGGTCACACATATTGCGTATCACTACCCTCGAGAAAGGGGCAAGTATCTTGATTCAGAGGAATCTCATTTAGTTTCAACTGCGTCCAACTATCGCTAACTTGCCAATAGGCGCGTAATTTTTTTGACGTAAATTATCCCCTAGGGCACCCCGGACCACGGCGAGGTCCAAGGAAACCTAACGCTACTACTGGCGGGCTAAGATCATCGCTTTAATGCGTTTACGGTTATAGGACTCTCTAATTCGATCGATAATATCTACCGGGAATAACCGCGAAGGGCGTCTTCCTCGTGGAATAATTTTCTTCTCGATTCCCATTGGGGGTAGCTCGAAGATTTATCGTTGTCGAAGATCGATCGAACGTTCTTGAGGACCTTCCAGTCTCTTAGCGAGGATAATATCGCCGGATTTAGCCGCCATAGACGTTATATAGTTAGAGGAATAATTCGAATCGTCCCTGTAAGGTACTACGAGGACTTTAGGATATATTCTCGGTCTTCTCCTCTCCAAGTGCCATCGAATTTCTCTCGCTCGATTAATCTGCATTTGACTAAATTTATCTTCTCTCGGTTTTGGAAGATCTGTCATCTCGTAACTTGCCCGGGGGCTCAATCTTTGTGAAATTCTTAAAGCCGGCATCGCCGAAATAACTGCCAAGGACAACGTAGACCGAAATAATTCGTTTCTCCAGTGTTGTTCTTGATAATTGGCCAAGGTCCCTTGAATGGCTCAGGTTCGATGTAACAAAAACGTTAAGAGAATAGACGCGCGTGAATATTAATATTTGAAGACCACACGATAAGTACTACCAAAGCCTGGCAATGGTCGGTAGAAATTATTCAAATTGTGCAATCAACTTAATAACGAATCCATGACGTTACGGTACTGCGAAAGTCATTAGGTTAATACCATGATGAGGCTGGATATAAATAATTATTAATTTAATATACCTGTGCAAATATCTTTTTTTTTTTTTTTTTTTTTGAAAATTACGAAACGCTAATAGAAATTGATAATTTATTATTTGAATTACCCGTCGAAAACGTAGCTACAGGCTGTTTCATTTAGCGGAGTTTAATAAGGTCTCTCGTGTCAGCAGCAGACGCTTTCTATACGACGTGTGTATTACGCGTTCGCAATTCCAATTTGATGACTCCTCCTAGGAACAATGGTCACACGAAACGTGGAACATAACCTAACTTTTCGTGCGATTCCACTGTTCCTCGTGTTATTGCGTGATATTCCACGTTTCAACGAGAAAAAATATTGTTGACGGGTAAAATGGTTGGTGTTTGTCTTTTTCTTTCAAGTTGCGCCTTTTATTTCCAACGCGAGTGAGGTAGCAATAAACTTTAATCAGGCTACGCTCAGTAATTTATCCATCATCCTTATCGCTGAACCAACCATGACTAATGGCGACAATAACGCGTGACACTGTTTACTCGTGCATGTTAATAAATGCATGTTTCAATAATCTCGTAAGTGTCCCCGGTGCGGACATCGTAGGTACTAAAATATCTGTGTATTCCTCGTAGACGGGAACCTTGCATTCTGTCTCCTGCGTCGATATCCTGTACCCGGTCTCGGGAAATTAGGTCGAAATTTACCAGAATTCAATCTGCCAATTCAATTTGCCGGCTTTGTGCTCCACGACTCGATCCGATCGTCTCGTCGTTTGCGAGATCTAATTTGCGTTCAAAACCTATATCCCCCCTTCTCCGTGTACAACCCCCCCCCCCCTTACTCTCCCCGTCGGCAAATGCTGCACTTCTGTATCCTAACTGTCACCTTGGAAAAGTCTGGCCACGTGTTTTTCATAATCCTTGCGTCACACTCCGTTTCGTGCATTCACATACAATATGTATTGCATATGGCCATAGAAGGCAAATGTCACGTAAATTGTATGGCGTACGGAAATATTTTGCATAATGACATGATTTCCCTGAAAATTGTTTTCGCGCTACACTTGTTTTCGCATTACTTTTCGTTTATTCGCATTCCTCGTTTAGCAGCGGAATAACGACGAGGTCACGCGAGGCGATAGTCCGGTGTCGCTATGCGAAGATCTATATGTACTGACATACAATAGAGCAGGATATCCAGTTCTCCTCTGAACTCTGTATATTAATTTGTTCGGGGGTTCCGCCACGCTCGAGGGTAAAAAGCCGCTTTTAAAATACCGGGACGATTAAACTTTTCTCCGAGAGGGTTATTAATTAATTTAGGAACGTCTGCGCCCTCGTTCGCTTTACCCAGGGGTTGTTGGAAAACAGTACGGTGAACCCTCGGAAATAGTCTCACGAGGGTGAAAAGATCCCTTTCCACCGCCACGTAATGTTCTTCGCCTTCGTACCTCCCCCGCCGCGACGCCCCTTTTCGCCGTAGCTATATATAGGGGGTGAAAAAGTCCAGTTGAAGGAATATATACAATAAATGCATACCCCCCTCCCCTTCCCCCTTCGGTCGTCACTTACCTTTCAATACGTTTCGGAAGGCATCGGTCATTTCTATTTTAAAGCTTCCGTCGCTTGGCGCGGAGTTCTAATGGCTGGCGAGTAGCGTTCACAGCCAAGCCGTCTCGACAACACGGAATTTTCCGTACCCCCTTTAGGAGAATGTGGGCGAGTGGATATTGTACCAAGCGTCGCGACGTCCACTCTCGTACGCGATAAGACCCTTTCGTTATAGAGTGCACTTTATTTCTCTCGGGTTCTTTGTCCTTTATTTCACTGTTCCGTAAGGGGGACTTTTCTATGACAGTGGCGTCGCGACGCTTTTAATATGTATTACAATGTCACTTTGTTTTTTTTTTCCCTTGTTGCTTTAAACTTACACTTCGGCTAGTGCTTCTTTTTATCTGTCGCTTGCTCGTCGTCTGACCGGCTTGAGTTCCGACAAGTTTACCATTTTGAAGTCGCGACTTAGTTGCGGGGTCGGCATTAACATCGCGGAGGTCACGTGCGATTTGCATGGGATCGCGTCGATTGCGATTGTTTACTGGCTAATCCTCATTTTTTTTTGGACCGCTTGGCGAGTACGACGCCAAGCGTCGGCAGGAGGTAGTCCAGTTTCTTTTTTAATATCTCGATGATTCACTGACAGGTAACTCCATTTTGATACCGGATATGGATCTGACAGTGATATTACCCAGAGGGAAGCGAAAGTAGGAATTTTTTTTTGCAACGTTGGTACCTTGCATACGTGCATCGGTGCCTTTCTGCTGGGTCAGGCTCCGGCTCTGGTATCATGCTGGGAACCCCGCTGGAGACACCTTACACGTGATGCTGGAATGAAGAAAAGTCTTTTTTTTTCATGGAAATTGAGATTCGAGGCAACAATCAACTTCCGGTCAACAAAATTGGTGTCTTCTGTTTGTGGCTGTTGCGTGCTTTTTTTTTTAACGTTTTTGCTGATCAGACGAATTCACCTTTAATATTTATTTAAATAGAGATGAAGGTTAATTTTTCGAATATTCCATTGCCGATCTCTGTCCTGGCGTGATTCTTCTGCTTCTTTACTTTGCTTCTTTCTTTCTCAGTTTTGTCTTCGCGGCTACCCTGTCTTCCTGTTTTTCGTCCGGAGGATCGCTCATCCGCTTTCCACTTTCTTCGCGTCTCTATCGTTCTCTCTTTCTAGTTCGAAACCGCGAAACTTCTTTTGCCGCGTATGTAATAAAAGTACCCGCGGAAGGTCGTCCATCTAAAATGCAAATGGCCGCATTAATATTTGCTCACGAGCTTTCGGCCTCGAGACGGTTAATCTATGCGGGAGGTAGGCAAGAGGTGCGTTCGTACAAAAAAAAATAGGAGCAAGAGACGTAGATAAGAAAAAAAAAAAAGACATAAGATTTGTACAAGAAATTTTAACGGCGTCCTTGTATACAGCCTTACGTATAAAAATATATCGCGTTCCTCGCGTCACCCCTCTTATACGAATTATTCTAGTCGCTCCTCGCCTCTTACGCACGCTGATAATTTTTTTCGTTTCCGGATATCCATTTTTGTCGCATATTTCGAATAAAACTTTTTTTTGACAATTTCCTCAAGCTTCGATAACCACATTAAACTTTAAGGGTAAAATTCTTTTTTTACGAATTGGTCAGCGACCGCGAAAACGGAATAGCTCGGCTTTGTGGATTCGGCTTTAGTATAAGGCTTCGTAGGAAATAATGAAAAGTCGAAAGATTCTCAAGCTCGGGCAACGTCGAATATTACGCGACTCTCGTTACCTTCTTACACACAGCTTAGTAACTTAAATTTAATTGAGCGCGACGCCTCAGTCTCTGCGAACTTTTTCTCCTTCAGTCTTTCGACGTCTGTCACTGTAATTTCCATCCTTTCCTTCTCTCTCCCTGCTAGTTTTCATAATTTGTCTCGCTGTCTTGGTAATCTGCTACTTTTTTTTTTCTTTTTCGAGAAAATTAAATTTTGTACCTCTGATCTCTCTCGCAATCCACCCTCGACCTTATCCGCAATCGCGCAACTTTCTCATAGATCCTCGGATCCCCAGTCCTGCACTTGGAAGTTTAATTAGCCGGACAAGCGACGTCTGGATACTCCTCTCCGCAGGAATGTTAATTCGACTTGATACTGGGTGTCGCGCGACATTCTATCCCGTGAAAATTGCCACAGGCTCCTCTTGTCGCTCGCACGAAAACTCGTTACGACAAGCCCCTACCCTTAATTGGGTTGCATTTCCATGAGTTTAATTATATATACGTATATACAACAGACACTCCATGGGTTTAGCTGTCTATTTAATTAATACGATTAATTAAAAGTCACCCCTAACCTTCTTAACGTATATAACCATGAGCCCTATATATAAAAAGACTTTTTAGCTTTATTAAGTATACAACTAAGTTCGCGGCCCTAATCTTTAGTTAGCGATAGCACCTATTCAAACTTTAATGTTTTGCCGCCCTCTGGTGGTTTCAAAGTATTAAGCTTCGGCTTTAAAATGCTCTATAACAGATCGCACTCTTGCCGATATAACCTGAAGTAGTGAATACAATGTCCTTCGAAAAGTAGCACTCCAGGGACTGCCTTCTTTTCGCGTTTCGACTAAGAAAAAAATGTCGCAGAGGCATAGAAAATGATTTTTTCGGCTTTGGGACACGATGCTGTATCCTGCAGTAACTTTAAAAAGTGGTTCCAAAAGTTTAAAAATAAAAATTTCGATCTCGAGGACGAAGAACGGTCTGGAAATAAAAAAGAAAAAGTTGAAGATGAAGACCTGGAACAACCGTTGGAGAAAAACCCCTTGGTCAAACACAATCAGAACTTGCAGAAGCACTTAAGGTAGCCCAACAAGCCGTTTCTAGAGGCCTACATAAGCTAGGGAGAGTTCAGAAGGGTCGCTCGGTCCCTCATGCGCTCAATCTAAAAAACAAAGAAAGTCGCCGCGCGACACTGCTCTCCCCCTGCTATTCAGGTTAAAAAAAAAAGATTTTTCTGCACAAAATAATAACGGGTGATCAAAAGTGATTGCTTCGTGAAAATCCCAAGAGGCAAAAATCATGGGTTTATCCGGGTGACCCATCGACCAGTACTGCAAAATCAAACATTCACGGGAAAATAGTGTCGTGTATTTGATGGGACCGGAAGGGGCTTCATTTACTGAGTTGCTCGACAATGCTTGACAAAGGTTTCTGTCTATAATAAAAAATTATAATTTTGTTTAAACTGTCTTTGTCATTAAATTCATTAAACAGCCAGTTTCGATTTTCAACGTCAAGCTTCGGTTAAGCTCTGATCTGCCGAAGGTATACGAAGTATTTGATAATATTTGAAATATACATACCGTTTGTCAGAGATTTTCACCTGGCATAATCAAGGTTCAGATTTTTGAAAACCACTGCCAACAATTTTTTCGTCCATGGTTCTTTTAGATATAATTTATAAGCTTTTACCTACAAAGATATATTCCCTTATACGTTTTCCATATAAACAAGATCAGCCAGCTGCTCGAGTATTTCGAGCGCCAAGCGCGAGGTGGCGCTGCGGACGCATTTTTAAGATACGCAAGAGGCCTATAGATCTCACTCTTGGTGAATGCCTCCTGAATCTCGGGATACGATATCTATTTCTTGAACAGACAGGTAGCCCAGGTCAGAAGGGTCGAGGTCATAGCAGTACCATGCTTTATCACATCCTCGCGCATTTAAACCCGTCCTCGGTGGGTTTTAAAAGTTTTAGTAGCGCCAGCGGGTATGACGACCAATGCCAAAGACATCGCATCGATCCTCGCCTCTATTCCATATAAAATCGCCCTTAGCAGGTATAGCCGCCAGTCCCTGTCAATCGTTTCAGGTCGTATTTCGAACGGAGCGACTTTTTCTCTCTCTCGCGAAATACCGATATAAAGACGAAACACGCTAGTTTCACGACAGACTAAAGTGTCGAGCAGACAAGCCTTATACGAGGCATCCTAAAAAGGGAAATAACCTTATCGAATTTATAGAAGCGAATTTGCTATCACGTCGCGGCTTATGCGAGCGTCTATTAAGTCGAGCGTATCCAACGGCGCGACACCTTTTTCCACTTTCTTTATTCCCTTTCCTCGAAACTTCCTTTTTTTTCACCCCCCGACCTTCGTCGCTCCCCTCCTTCTTTCCCCCTTTTAGCTTCGTATTCGCTCCTCGCGATTGAACCACTCGCTTGTCTCTGCATGTGTGTACACATATACAGAGAGAGAGAGAGAGAAAGACAGAAAGCTAGAGAGAGACAGTGCGGATTGCCAGGCGAACCGCAACAAAGCCTCTTTCGCAGCCACTCCGCGCGACGTCGACGCCTGCATTCAGCTGTTCGCTGAATGCGGCAATATTACGCCGGTGCGCTTTATTCCGTGACTGTCGCGCAAGAGACCATTTTGAATAAACTAATGAGCATTATTGCTCGCAAATGATGGGCCGCGCTTGCCGTCAAATGGAAACGCGTATTTCCAGATTGCAACTTTATGCCGGTATATGTACATAATACATACACATATGACTTTGACTCCGTGGGATTTTAACGCGACGACCGTCCCACCGAAGGCGCGGCGACTATTGCCGATAGGTAAATGTGTAACCAATGATTATAGAACGCCCATCATTGATCATTTGTTAATTTTTTGTTTTCGCCGCGTGCAACGCGTTTTGCGTTATTGGTTTACGGTACCATATGATTACCTCGTTACGCATGGTATAATTTGTAACTTATCGATTGCAATAAAGTTAGTATCCTGTTAGATCCTAATGACCTGTCGTTTGTACGTTGCATATATACTATTTATGTGTATTTATACTTTTAGTGTAACTCGGTGTCGGTCCTGCGTTTAACTTGGAATATCCGGCTTTAGATTGCCAATAATGATGATGATCAACGCCAGACATTTTAATGAGATTTTTATAATTTGATTTCGTTTATTTTTCATTTCGTCGACGTCATACGCCGTGAGATTTTATTGGAAGATCGCGAGAGCGTTTTCTGTTACCCAGGGAACTGTCTATAGTGGCGATTGAATTCGTTGATGTGGCGACCGGAAATTGAGCGAAACACATTAAATCAGCGGACGCGTCAACGGAAATGAACGGATCGCTCTACATTAGTCGCTTCGAAGTTCCCGCGACGTCCGCCAGGAGGCGAGAGTGGTAGTCGGTACTTTTACCATAGAAAAGGGCGCCAAGAGTGTCAAAGCGTCAGATCGCGACTGGTGGTCGTTGCTCATGTGGAAGAATCGTCAGGGCCGGTGAGTGTGGTGCATATGGTTGATACCTATGTAGAAACCGGTTTACTTGCCTTTGGGATTCATTTAACCCCACATTGTTCGCTATCGGACCATCAACCATTTTTCTACGTGGGCTCCGGAATCAACGCGTGGGTGTGGCTAGGGAATTTTTTTTAAGGGTAAAATTGGGAAGAAGAGTCAGCCTGGGGGAAATTTGAATAGGTCGTCGGCGGAGGATTGTGGGTGGGAAAAAAAAAGGCAATGGTTTTACGGAGATAAAGGAAAACAGAGGATTAACTGTAGTGCACGGTATGGAAATGGGGGATGAATATTCCGTGAGGTTCCAAAGAGGCCCCCCCCCCCCCTCCCCCAATGAATATTTCCCGTTAGACGGACGGATTTCTATTTTCCACGTTTCGCGGCTAAAATTCATGGAGGGGCACGCCTCCTTTGCGTCTACCGGGTTTCGCACGGTTTGTGATGGAGAACGCTGGCGAAATTCGCCCTGCGACTCCCCCCCTCCTTCTGGAATTCTGTGTGTATATATACAATGTATATATATATATATATATATACACATACATATATATATAGCATTCCCTTCCTCCACGAATTCATCGGTGGGGTAGTTGCCGCCCTTGCCAGACTCATGCATTTTTCTGCTGATTTAAGGGCTGCATTTAAAATGCTTCGTTACCCGCTTGCTGAGCCTGCACGACCTCCTAAATTATGCATCTCTCATTTGCTAGTGAATACAGTCAAGATTTTCGCGTAAAGATGGGTACTAAAAGTTGTGAAAAAAAATGCATCCCCCACCCACCAGACTTTTCCACCCCCTCGTTTTGTTCATTCGACGTCGGCTGTGCTCCGTGAGAGTCGCGTTCGTTCACTCAGCAACTCCACTCGCTCACTGCAATCAGATGCATCTTCATCGCGAACCTTTGTAGATGCACTTTCTCTTTCTAGTCCAGGAGAAGAAAAAATTTCACGAGTCTTCCTTATCAGTGGATCGCTTCTTAAGAAAATGGAATTGTACGTAAGTAGTTTGACGAGCGGTTGTCGCAAATTTGGGTCAGCAGGTCGGACGGTAATTAATCGTAGAAATGAAAATGAATAATGGCCGACGATACGTCACTTGGATCCTATCCAATTTCATCGTCTCTGTCTCTCTCTTTCGGCATTCCGCCATCCGGGCATAAGAAGGATAGAAATTTATCCTCTTCGCGCGAGCGGAAAGTTTTTCGGGAAATCCGACGTACATTCGTCTCCCTCCCTGCTGATAAAACTGCGGAGACTCGAAAACCTCGGGTAGTCTTGCCCGTTCATCCCCGCCCGTCATTGCCCACTTCGCCACTCGTACATCTTTTTTTATTCTTATACGCCTTCCAGCTGCAAGCTCGACGGTGGGCATAAGCATTTTCCGCAGCGGCCATTTCGCTCTCGGCTCGCCATTCGCCCAGTGCGACGCCGTTGAAAGTTTTCGTATTTACGAGCAACCCCCATGGACATGCTTCGCGGGGGAAAAGACTCTCCCTTCCTATTCCGCGAAAACCAACGGCGAAGATAGAACCAAAAAGCGGAAGACAAGCGGGACTAAATATATTTTTTTTTTCCAAGCAAACTTTTTCATCCCTGAAAGCCGCGAGTGGCTGGCATGTGTGGGTGTATATAGATATATGTATATATAATATACATGTAGTATATAATGGCTGTTCGCGCTCCGTAGCATATTTTCCTCGCATCGTAACCGATGGAGCGGGGAAGGGGCCTGTGTTCCTGCCGACTCGACTTCTCTATATTTCAAGTCAACGGGACGGAAGAGACAACCAAGCGATTCGCTCTCCTCGGCGCTTCTTCCATTCAGAAGGGAAACGGCCGGAATCAGACGGAGATTATTCTCGACGAAAATTTCGACGCTTTATTTCCTTCTCGCCGTCACTTCTGTCTCTGCTTGACTGCGAAGTCCCCGAAAGTCCCTTTGCCCCCCTAGCGATTTCTCCAATTGGAGAAAAAAAAAAATTAAGAATTGCTCTCACCAACAGTCACTCTTATCTACTTTAAAATTATTTTTTTTTTTTTCATTTTTATTACCACCTTTGATAACGTCTTTTATCACTGCCTTCGGTTATCTTGTCAACGAGTAATCGCGCTCCTCTCGGCTTTGCACCTGTTACGACCTCTCGATATTACTGGCTCGCTTGGAATCTTTCTCGAAATAACAAGGGCATTTTCTCTCTGTCACATCTCGTATTGCATGCGACTCCACGCTTGACAATTCTTTGAAGATTTTCTCAAAACTCTTTATCTTCTCTCGTAGCAATATTATCCGTAGTAGTAGTACGTTACAGTATAGTAGTATAGGCTTGAAATTACGTTTCGTCGGTAACGAGCTGCGTTTCGACTGTAAATGATACAAAAAAACAGATGTCTCCAAGGAGGGGGTGGGCGAGTGAAAAAATGATAAGGGTGTCCCGTGTACCATTCGGAAGTTAGTGTTCTTCGGTAACAGGAACTCCAGGCTGAATCTCGGGATTCAGGAAGTTCATACAACTACACGACCCTCGTCGTGATACGCCATTTAACCATAACCATCTGGCCGCGTTGCAGTCCCAAACAATTCGAAAGACAAAAGTTCCGCGAGGGACACGAAGAGAGGAGAGAGAGAGAGACAAGACAAGATAGCAGGCCATCTGTCTAGAACTGCTGATACTCGTAACACCAAGTGTCACGGTCACTGATATTTACCTCATTCCCGAATTTCCCGCGAAATTCTCGGTTCGTCGGATCGACGAAAATGGACCTCCACCCCTCGAGTCTGAATTATCGTCACTGATTTATCGGAATTGTGAATTTTACCACGAACCACTCTGTCGTTCCGATAAGGCATGAAATTGTTGGACGATAAAGAAAAAAAATTTTTTTTCACACAAAAAAGAGACAACCTTTATTTTCGACTCGACGGCCTGCTCAGACATTTATCATCGATGAGGGAACACTTAAGAAGTGCACGTGGGACTAAACTGCCGTACTCGTCAGACGACCACGATACAGCTGGATAACGAACTCACCGAGCGTACAGCCAGTCAAATAAGTAACAGTGACTTGCACTTTGCAAATTGCTACGACATTCAGTAAAGTTCTCATACGAAAACGTTTCGTCAGTCCGTGATCGCATGCACAGAGGCGTACGTGACGCACGGAACGTGCATCGCGAACGCAGTGCATGCACGGAAGCATGAATGGAGTCAGTAAAGGAAAAAAAAAAAAAAAACAGTCAAAACTGGTACCAGCAGTACTGTGAACCAGGCTTAAGGGAACGACGAGAGTTAGATCGTCCCACAACGACTGGGGTGAATCAGAATAACGCACCGAAAGCTTATTAACCGACATCGATCGTTCCAATGGGAAGTTAAATGGCAGCCGTGAAACAGCTGACATCGCGAAATCACATTGAGCATCCGGGTTAATTGAAACCGGACAAAGTGATTCGATGGCGACTACAAATTCATCGAGGTAATGTCCATAGTCCCTCTAGTCGCTCGTGTGGACAGGCCTTCAAGACCTCATCGGCCTCGATCGATTTCATACTAATTCTCCGATTAAACCCAAGCGTCGAGCGACATAACCTCAAACGCGTGACTCTGGTCTGCTTAACGTAATCCAAAATGGTGAGCGACCTTGAGTCTCGTACATACTGATTTTATCATCTCTACCGGTACGCCGTTATGCCAGCGACAAAGAACTTGACTGTGCATAACACCTTATACTTAGGACAAAATCCATTCCTCCTCGTGCCGAAGTATTCTGTGGCTTCCTGATATCCCACTTGGATATTAGACTCAAGGGACGGCCGTTACTGGTGTACCTGGGGTCTGTCTACCTTGTTCGTCTACCTCTTCCACGCAGTCGGGGAATGTCTGATGATGAAGCTCCTCTTGGGTATGTTGGCTGTTCTGTTACCTGGCTACCTCTCAGGGTAGTCCTATACATGGTGATTCACCACAGGGACCACGGACTTAAGGTCGGACTCGTATACGTACACATTCCTGATATAGCTAAGGGCACAGCTGCGGCACGCCTCTATAAGCGCTAGTGATATGCTGCGTATATGTACTGTGCAGTTATATATTACATTATGTATGTATGTATGTATATGACTGTACCGCTTTAAGGAGGTGAAGTCACCGTGTTCTCTCTCTGTATCTGTATGCTTTCTCTCTTGAAATGCTTGCGTGGACGTTCTACGCTACTGCTCCTTGGTATTATTACCTGTTCTATTCAACCGTGGCGGATGTATACATACCGCGAGGCACAGTGCCAGTACAAAGAGAGTAGATTGTAGTACGGCATGAGAGCGAGTGGGAGAGAAAGGGTTTGGTTAGAAATATATATCTATACTGTGTGTATATGCGTGTATAGTATCAGCGAAGTCTTATATCGGAAATTTGGCAACACTGCGTACCGATTTTTGAATAATTTCGCTTTCATCGGACGGCTGACATTTTAATTGAAACTTTACGAAATAAACAACAGTTTAGATTTTCGGTGTCATCTGCGTTTGACTTTCTGGCACGAAGTTTTTTGTTTATGGCGAGTCAGATCAGACCGCTGCAGCAGGGCTACGCGATTATATTTTTTTATTTTCTACGTTCACACACTTTACTACTGCCCGTGTATTTTATTATATCGCATCGTACTATAGCTCGATATACTATAGTAGTCGTAACTGTGGGACCAAAGTCAATGCGCTGGGCCTCTGATACACTGGAGATAACGAGTGGACTTTATATGCTGGTACCTTTGCTCGCTTTGACCATAGTTACTTTTGCTGTTTATATTACTGCACTGATAATGGATGTAGGTATGGAGGCTGTGTGTACTATCTATTGTATATATATGTAATATATGTTTGTTATCATTACTAGCGATTGTCAGCTATAACTGGCTATAGATAGCGACAGCTGCTACGTGCATATTGTGTACAGTATGGGATCGCTACATGCCGTATACTCGCCCAGTGGCGGTTTTTTTTTGCGGAAATATTTTTAGTCGCTGGTTAACGGATAGACATTTTTTTTCACCGGTATCTCGTGTCTTTGTCACAATTATTCAATTTTCCAGGGGTCGGATGGTAATGTGAAAGTTTATGGATTAGATTCGGCTCCCTCGAGAACTTCGGAGCCGTTTCTCTTCATTAATGGTAACAGTCCGAATTCTGTGGGAATAATATTGTTTCCTTACTCTGTGGGAAATATGGCTGCTGGCAATGTACGTTTCTTTAATTAATTAACGTATCGATCTTGATCCGCTCTAATGCTCCTACTGGTTTTTTTCACATTATAATTTTTTTTTCATCTGATTGATACGGAACTGTGAGGTCGAAGTTCACGTGGATACGTTATATTTCTCAGGACGATTTATCAAGATGGTGAGCTGAACGGATAGAATTTTTATTTAAAACTTGTTTTTTTTTACTGGGCACTGCACGAAAGTTATAAATTTTTTCAGCTGATAAATTTTTAAATCCAAAGCTATTACGACGATGCTCATTTGTCCCGAGGTTACAGTTTTTCAGTATAATTTTTCTGATGAATCTCTCGGTAGATTTTAATGGAAAGTTCTCTCTTCGTGCATGAGGACAAGGAGAGAAAAAGCAGCCAGGGTAGAAAAAGTTCTCTGAAAATCAAATCTAGGTTGATGGGACGACCTCGTGAAATTCTATTTCACACCCATATATATATATATATATATACACACCTACTCACACAGTTTATATATACGAGCACATACATATATGTATACTATATGTGTCGTCCAGAATGACAATGGAAATAGAATTGACTTGGTGATTCGTTCAAATGATAACTCCGCAATATCAAGATTTACTAGTATCGCCACTACCGCTGCAATCTTCAACTTCTCTCATTCCCGAAATTGCGCGCCTCCGTCCATAGCGAATAACCACTTTCCTCTCGATACCCAGCATAAATTCATTTCCATATCCAACGTACCCATCACTCGATCCGGTACGTAGGATATCGCACACGTGACTATCCGATCAGAATTTTTTTACTTCTCATATACACTTACCCTACAGCGTAACTCGAGCTCATACGTTCTTCGAAAAAGAAGCTTCTTCGCCGCCCCGGTAAAAAAATTTCTCGATACGGAACGGATCGGTGATACATCATTTTGAACGGTCTGTTCAGAATCCCGCAAAGATACCTCTATCGAATAAATGCACTTATTCGCTCGATAGAAAAGTTCATTTGGAGGATCCGCATTGCAGAAGCACGAAATCCTAAGCGCAAGGAACGATCTTAGTTCACACGAGCGCACGAGCATTTATCGAGATGCTTTAGCTTTGAAAACAAAATTTTTTTTCCCCCCGTATAAATTACTCCTAGTGACGTAATCGCTTCCTCGCGAAGTGTGACATCCAAGATGGATATGTCCATATAGTATAGTACAGTACCAGGGTACCCACGTGTCTGGTTGGATCAATTGACATACGTCACGTGCGCGAAACACTGGGTAATCAATCTTTTCGCTCACAATGCTAGACTCCTTTACTGTATATTAGGGGGAAAAGATTATACCGACTATACTTATCAAGATGTACAAGTATAATACCACCACTCGATTTTAACTTCCGGTTGTTGATGGGTTCGAGACTGGGAAACCAGTAGTAGCATATATACAGTGTCTCATGCGGTAGACATATATACACAGTACGGTAATGGGATACGCGATAAGTTCTAAGTAAATATTTATCGTTTTTTTATACAGACTATGGTTATTCGAAATATTTCGAGCCACTTATACTCTTTTGTATCGAATCTATTTTGATGAACGAATTATTACTGGGTGATTTCATTTTATTAGTTTTTATCTTGTTTTCTCTTCTTTTTTTTTTAATGGCCGCTTACTGCTTGCCCTCTTTATGCTGTTGTTTTGTGACGTTCAACACGGCGGTTGCCTAGGACCCTTGTTGTTCATCGTTAACAACTGATCGCCTCGAATAAAAGCCTAAACAGCTAATTATGCCACTTGATAAAAATGACGACCATGGTCCTGTTCGGTGACGTCAGTGTCAACTGGACCATTTATTTAAATTGATTGAAGTACTCTACTTCCTATTTAGCATAGTTGTTGGAAGTTGGCTTGAGTGTATATAATGGGTTATTCAGGGGAAAGACACCAGCTGAAATTTGCCCTGTTGTTTTGTGAATAATCCTGTGTTTGTACATATATGTATATATACCTTGGACACTGCGTAATCAATGGCATTTATGTCGTTATGAATTAGTAAGAGCAGGTCACGTGGTACGGTACATTCTAAAGTCTAATGTACAAATGTCTTTTTTTATCGCTGATAAAAGTGACTCACGATGATACAGGTGTGTGTTGTATATGTACATATGCTGCGTCCTCGTGTGCGCGTGTGTGTTTGTCGAGTAGAACTTTATTATCGCAGGTGGGATCGATTGTCGATTATTGAAGCGAATTTGTCTTTTCGGTAAAAGTTATTCCGACACGTTGAGATGAACGATAAGGACAATCTGAAGCCTAAAACTAGGACGTATGATTGCGATAAGACATTGTTGTCGGCAGATAGCGTAAGTTTCTCGCTCGGGGTTTAATCAGGATTTCCTATTTTGGCTGTCAGCTTCTTCATGAGGGGAATGAAAAAAAAAAAACAATAAGAAATTCAAAGTCTTATCAACGACTCGTGGCTATAGACTCTCTCTTGTTATCAGTCTTCGTTTATTCTTTTTTCTCTCTATACATATATTTCTTCTATCGTTTTGTTTCGCGTCCGATCGGCCATCGTCGGGAAGACTCGTGGAAGCTCCAGATGGTTTCCTCGGGAGGCTCGTGTAAAAGACAGGCCGACCGATAGGCGAGCAACGAGGTTATCACGATTGGTTGGAATAAAAGGTGGGAGGTTGAGAAAAAAGTGTAGAAAAGATATGTACATGTACTATATATATATATATATATATATATATATATATAGACGTAAAACGCAAAGTGGAAGGAGAATGAAAACGAAGAAAATCATCGTGAATTATAGTGCATACTGTAAAAGCGTCGAGCGAAACAGCTTTGCCCAATGTTTCTGAATTCCCTTGTCCTGCGTACCGAGCATTATAGTCAAATAAAATGGTGGACGAGAAAGCGTCGTAAAAAGCACGAGGGTTCGAAGCTCGGCGGGGCATTGCCAGTTTGAACATTCCATTATTCGCTGATACAAAGTGACATTCAAATGTGTGCCGGGCAATAGCACTGTGCAGATATACCGGAATATCAACGTAGAAGGCTTTTGCGGGTCGCGGATGATAGGGAATAAAATTCGATTCTACGAAAGCGAACCGCTCGGCTCGACTGGGTCCGTATCGCTCGCGAGCGAGAAAAGGCGTGTAGCAGGTGTAACGCGTTACAAACAAATAGAAACAATCCATTCACGTTCATCTTTGCAACGATGATAAACGGTCAGGTTATTTTTTCTTTTATCTTCCTACGCGATTCCCTACGTTTTTTTTATTACCACTGCGAGCACTGCTGCCAATCCGGCCGTGATACTTGTTAATATATTTGACGAAAGTCAGAAAAATATTTATATGGCGCAACCACGGTCACTTATCAAAATATCAATTAACAGCTGATCGGTAGGAAGATGGTCGATCTCGCGATAAGACGATAAACGTTCCTGTACATTTTTATTTGGTGGAAAAATAATAAGGCGTTCGCACGCGGACGACCTGTTAACGAATTCACGATGAATAATTCAAAGAGGTTCAAGAGGTTAACGAATCCTTCTTCCCTCCCTTTCACTCGTCCCTAACCCCGCATACTTTTATTCAGGTATTTATTGTATATATATATGTATACAATAAATACCGAAATATATATATATATATATATATATATACACACACGTGTGTGTAAAGCACGAAACTCCATTTTCTTCACGAGGAGTATCCTGTACTTGTATTATGATGCGTATTTTCACGTGTGTCGAGATGGCAAAATTATTGACCCTCTTGTCTGATCTCAGGATAATACGCTGCCTTTGTTTCAGTCGTTGACATGGACTATGAGTGGCCATTAATTTTCCCTTCGGAAGAGGCTGAAATATATATGTATATATGTGTGTGTATATATATATATATACAAACACACAAGAGTTACGCGGATCTTCTCGAACGTTGCGAATCTATTGACAGGAAATTGTCCCCTACGCGACCCCATTATCGCGGACAATGTCAGTTACCGCCATGGTTGAACGACCCTTCTCGCCTTCCGTGCACATTGCGGCTCCGTCGCTCGATGCGAATTACAAGTTGCAAATCGGTACCGCGAGGGAGAGAGGTGAACGCGTAGTGCGAGCACTGTGACTGTACGTGTCGTCAATTTCCTTCGTTAGGGTAGGGGACGGCTGTGTTTACTCGTTAACGCATGGGCACGTTAATTGATCTGTCGTACGACTGACACACGTGGAGAGACGTCTGTGCCACAATCGTACGTAAACGTGCACGAAAATATTTTTATGCGTGCAAATGTTTTTGCGGTCAGCTTATACCGCGTGAGTCAGAAACTTTGTGGAGAATTTTGGTTACTCTTTTTTTTTCGTCTTTTGTATAACATACAGTTTGAAAATTACTGACTCGACTGTACTTGTCTTCTCCGTAGTTCATTTCTATTCAGCGGCCGTCACGTTGAGTTGTCTGGTTTCTTAATGGATATTTCTACTGTTTCTTTTACTGATATTGTTTTCTTTGGGTATTTGATTTAATTTTTTTTTGTTGCTTTTTTGGGGGAAAACTGGATTTTGCCAATTCGCTTTTATGTTGGTAATTGCGCCATTTTATTTTTCTTCGGGACAACGGTTGGTTTTCGTGGCAATTTTAATCCCTGCTTTTGTTGTTCGGGATGTGAGCGTGAAGATAACATCCCGCTTCCCGTGTTGGTAGTCAGGCGCGATAAATAGCTCAATTGGTGAACAACGGTGAAAATAAGGGTTTACCACGAAACTGTTGTGTATGCAGTTACTGTATGCCTTTACTTCATTTTGTGGAATTTATTTTTTTTTGTACTTCCCTCAGTACTACCCGAGCGGACTAGTGGTGCTTTTCTAATGGAAATAGGTCTTTTTGCACAATTTGCTGGTGCCAGGGGGCGAATAAGGGATGTTGAATTTTTTTTATAAGGAACAGCAGAAAAATAATTATAATTGGATAATAAGGGGATGATACTTGAAATCGAGGTAAAACGGCCAATTACGAGTAGTTTGCTTGGAATAGCATATAAGGGTAGGGATGACGTTCGATGGGAGAATTTAGAGGAAGAAAAATTTTTTTTTAAATTTGTTTAATTTTATTTTATTTCGATTATTTTCCATAGACATTCTGTGATTCCTGGTTGCATGATTGAATCGAGGATCGTAATGCCCAGGGTGACTTTTACAGAATACAGTCACGAATGGGCTGGTGGAATGATGAATAAAATGAAAAGGGAAGGGGGGGAACTTTTAATGCACCCTTATTAAGTTCCCGTTTGAATTAACTACTGGAAGTCACGCTGTTCGCCTTGAAGCGTACCCAGTGATTGTCAGAGGGAGCCAGCCCCTGGGTGATTGGGGTTTGACGTAGAGAGGGTGTGACGGAATTTTTCAAGAATTACAAGGGAGGGTTCCCATCATCCCTTTCACAGTGAGTAATTAATGGATCTCTGTCGCCTTTAAGAAAAAGTCACTGATATCCCACGAGACGCGGATGTCGGATGCTGGAGGGACCTGAAATTGGCCACTTGAATCATTGAAAGTATTATCCATGACGGCCATTGCGTCAAGGGTGGCGCCACTTGTCACCCTTCGACATAAATTCTCCAAGGGACCCGTCTAATGCAATTTCAATGAAACCGATGTGTCTGCCGATAGTAAATTTCCTGCACGATCCTAACCGCCGTGCTAGATCCCTCATAAACCACCCCCTGTATACGGGATTGTTTGGGACAAATACACCACCTGAATTTACCACGTGCATTTCAGAGTTCCCGAGTTGCGCCAACTTCGGTCGATCTATTTGCCTTTAAATTACCAGAAACATGAGGGTAGCAAATGTTCGTATATTGATTTAGGATACGATGGCACGAACTTCGGGACGGAGTTTGACAAAAAAAAAAGCCACTGAAACTCGCGAGTAAATTAATTCGCGATTGGAGAACGTTACAGGTTCTATGGCGAGCGTAGTCGGCTTTCTCCCTTAAACATCCATTAGAATCAACAAGCAAACAATAAGCTTCCCTTGGCATGTGCTATGTACAGCGTCATTAAGCCAACCGAAGCCTTACGCCCTAACGATATTATTTCCCCTGAAGCATAGGGGTGAGAGTCGCGCGAAGACCTTGCGGCTGATAATTCACCCTGATACTAAGGGGTGGGCTTTACTTCAGAAAGTTAATTTATTCAGGAACACTTGGATGAGCTATGCCAAATTGTGGTTAATTATTTTTTTAACCCCCACCCCCCTGCCTGATTGAGGGAGGATCGACCGTCCTTATTTTTTTTTTCTTGGCATCCATCCCAACCCCGATTCTGTGGCTTTTTTTTTTTTTTTTTTACGAAACCTGCCAACGACCTGGTCTTGTGCTTCGTGGTCGCTTTTATCTCGTGACTCTCCCCATAGAATCTAATACACTTTAGCAAGGTCTAAGGCTGCCGTAAAAAAATTCCATAAACCTCGTCCCGACGATACTTTCATTAAATTCTACACGCACGGCACACTGGGGGTGGGTGGGGGGGGGGGGGGCTAAAGGAAGGCTTCTGTTTTATCGACATATGAAATATGGCAAGTATTCGATCACCGAGAAATCTCCTATCGATTTAGTTCACGTCTCTCTTTCTCTCTCGATACTCTTTACCTTCCATGTCTTTTTCTCTCTTCTTCCACTAGCTTTCTCAGTATATGGCTCGAACGTTGGAATTGCCGTAAAAGAAAGAAAAAAAAAAAAATCCATAAACGCCCTTTCGAGAAACACTTGATTAAATTCCACAGGCTGGATACATCGACCTGTGTCAAAGGTTAGGTGTTATCGGGTCGAACGAGGTACTTATCGGTCGTTCGATATAACACCCCTTCATAGTGCAATCTTGGATGATTTTTTGAGATTTTTTTTTCTCTTTGTCTCTCTCCCATCAACCCTCGTGGCTTTTTAAGAAATGAGGATATAAAGACATTTTTGTTAGATATTTTCGAGGATCACTCCTTTAACTTTCTTTTACCGTACGCTGACTATCTACTAGGATGTTTATGACGATTATGGTGAAGCAACACGTCACGTTGCGTGCTTTTGTAATATTCCTCTTTCTGTAGTTATCAGGAATTCCTCGTAAATAGCACTTCGGGGTCGTTTCAGGAACGCACCCCGGACTTATCGCGGGTCATAAATAGGGTCTGGGGGGTTGCGGTGTGTATCGCGTGCCGGACATTAATATTGCGTTACTGCTTCCCTGCTTTGGGATACCGCTGTGCCGTCATTGGCGGTATAATAATGGATACCGGATGCACCATAACCCACGAACAAAGAGGCTCTGAGTGAAAATTGCCTTTGGGGATGAATGCACCCCAGAGTGATTATGGCACCATGTACCTACTCAGGGCTCTTTTAGGGTTGTTTTAACGTTTAGTCGATGGTTTCCGCATAAATTATTAAGAAAAACTCTTTTTGTTTCAGGTACGTAAGAAACATCTTGTTTTCATGTTTGACTTCTCACGCAAGATGCTGCTGGACCACCAGGGATCTTTTATGCGAGCCCTTGTTTATATATCGGTGAGAAAAAAAATTGATTTTTCCAACACTCCTGGGATTAATTCAATTGTCTAATCAATCGAGTCTGAATTTCTATCATGTCAAATGTTAACTGCTTCTGGCAGAAAACGCTGATATTTTTTCCCCCACTACTTTTATACGCAATTAAAGGTGATTTGATTTTAGAAATTTTTTTTTCAAAATTGACATGCTCATATTTTGTGCGTTACTTGCTGTAAACGTATACATGTCATTAGGCCTATGGACGATCTTTCTTATCCAATGGGATGAGAGACCGGGTCCATTTTGCCAAGTGTGCGTAGTGTGGTTAAGAGGGCGATAAAAGGGGGATGAAAGAAAGGCGGGTGGGTAAATAAGTACAGGGAGGGAGAAGGCAATTGGAGCGTCGAAAAATGTTAACCGTCGGAAACGTCCAATTACCTGCAAGTGGCGGGGACACTCCATTACAGTTTTCCTGTGGTGGCGCACACTTTTTTTTCTCCTGTCTTTTACGGGCTTTTGCTGATTAGATCCCTAGCTGAATCTTTCTGTGGGGGGGGGGGGGGGGGGGGGGGGGGGGGGGGGGGGGGGGGGGGGGGGGGGGGGGGGGGG
>JASANN010000492.1:145102-194642 GCA_031762395.1 Calameuta pygmaea
TTTATCCCCCCCCCCCCCCCCCCCGCCTCCCCCGTTCTACTACGTCCCACTGGAGAAAGAAACAAATGAGTAGTGTAATCGTGAGCGAAGCCATGTCGTGTCTCAAAATTCGTCCATTGAACTAGACGGCCCGTATCCTTTCGCAAGTGCCTATAAACCGTGACCCAAGGGTTCGAAAAAACGTTAACCTAAAATTTTTCGTAGAAAAAAAAATCGATACCACTAGTAAGCAATTAATTGGCACAGACTTTTACTTGGGGGCAGGAGTAATAATACTCTGATAAAAATCGTCGGTACAACAGAGTACGCTTACACGGCGTTCTTAAATTGATTTATTTGGCACCGAGCTAAAAGATTATTTTGTTCCATTGATCCCATATCGTTCTTATCGTTGATAATACAGAGTGTATTTAAACGAAGTAAACACGGTACGACTGAATAGCAGACATTTCGTGAACAAGTGAAAACGAAGCCGCAATTATAGTCTGGAAATAAAATGTAGTAAAAAGTTTTCCCATTCATTTTCATCGATTATCCGGCTTCCCTTTTTTACTCTGTACTTTATTCCCAAGAGTATTGTTCCGATCTCTACCTCTTTGCCCGGTATCACAATCAGTGCCCCGTATTTTCCCTTTGCGAAATTATTCGCAACATCGTACGGCCAATTTGTTCGAGTCAGTAAATGCTGCATTTACAGCAGGACAAGCGTATACCCGGTGCACACTGCTTGGCGTTACGTTCAAAGGTACCCAGAGCATTGCAACGTAAACTGGAGTCACGTGACGATTTATTCGCAATACAGAATTTTCCAACTGAAATTAACTGGTCAGCCTTGACTGCTTATTGTCTTATATAACGAACAACATTTAATCGTCATTTGGCAACATTGTTGCGAAAACACTCTGACGATATTAGTATTGTTTGACCTTTTTACTTGCGAATCGCTTCTTTTTCCACGTGATTGGTTTTATATTTAAAAAAAAAATGATTTACACGATTCCACCTCACACCGAGTCAAATCGCAAACCGAAATGCAAATATGACAGACATTTCGTTTAATCGAAATCTTAAATGTCATGCTAAATCGATAGCGAGAAAAATTGCCGTTCGCGTACGTGTGCACAGGCCTTAAGGTAGAATCGCCTGCTGAGGTGTTTGCACAATAATAAAGTGTATCGCGTACAGCCGTAAAGACGCGACCGCGCAATCCGTCTGGCGTTGCACCTACGTATATCGTGAAGGTTTATTCAAAGAACATTTAGCCAGCAATTTGGTGAGATGTTAATTTCAATTTCGACAAGCAAAAAATAAAGGATTAGACGAAAAAAAGAAAGCTAAATATTATATACGCTGTGATATGTAAAAAGGTGTCTCTCATCATTTTACGTTCTCTCTCTCTCTCTCTGTTTCATACGAGAGAGAGTTTCAATCTGTATTCGATACACGAAAATAAGGCGTCTCCACCGGTGAATCTTGAACGCCTATATCCAAGACTAAAGTGTGCTATACGCTTCTGGCAACCGAACGTGAGAGTAAGAGCCTGTGGATTTTGAATGAGTGGGAGTGAGAGATGAGAGTGACGAAACCGTCTATGAATATATTTGCAGAGCACGCGCTCGCAGCGTGTTACTAGAGTTAGATATCACGTGCCGCTTAAAGCCTATTTGCACGAGGAATTCACAGAACGCTTATAATAACCGCAGTGCATTCTGGGCTCGGTTGTTTCGGCAGCTTTGAATTACATTGGTCATTCGGGTTCCCATATATCGTTTGTTACTTACATTTTATGAGTTGTATGGGATTTCCCATCTGCTCTATATCCCACAGCCGTACACGTCCTAATCTTCTGGGGAAAATTTCAATCCTAATCCCCAGGGCGAAGAATCGCGGTGGTAAAATGGCCGGAAATCCCCAAGGTAATTAGCTCCGGAAGGACTGACAAAGAGTTTGTGAAGCGATCCTGGCCGAGCCTGTCACGTCCTGTGGAGTTCTTCGGCAGGAAGAAGAAAAAAAGGGAAAAAAGAATGAATGAACTGGAAGTAAGGGCGAAAGTAGGAAAAGGATCGTCGGGGGGGGATGACGTCGACGGGCTGATCGAAGATATTACCTTTGATAATCCTGGACAGAACAGGGAACGTGGCATCCGTCTAGGACGACACCAGGGGACCGTTCGCGAAAAAGTTATCGTCTTTTTAACGATCAAGAAAGTCGTTGATCGTAAGGTGGAAAACGTCGGGACGTATCGTGTACCTTGTTTCCGGAATTAAAGCACCCTGGGACTTTGAATCGATCGCTTCCCTTCGAGAAAGAGAATATAACCCTGCGGATGAAATCGGCTGAGAGTCTCACGGAGAATTAGAATTGTTACGTGGCACGAGACAAAGTTACGGAGTTACCTCGTTTCTACGTTGCGATTTTCCAAGAAACTCCAGGAACTTCGGGTACGTCGACGTCGACGTCTATAACTGCTTTGTATGTGTGTCTGTGTCTATTATATATATATATATCGTCTACAGATTCTCCTATACCCCCACGTATTACCCTATTTCCCTGACTCTAACCTCCTTTTCTACCTTCCGTAATATTGTCGCTGCTTAAGGTAAACTCGCGATAACTCCGGTACGACGGCCTCCTTTCTATACCGCGAACTTTGAAACTCCTCGTCATTTCATTTCTTTGCGGGGTCATGTAAAAGGGTATATATCAACGTGGCACACAATAGTACGTCTGTGTACGAGAAAGTGCACAAAGTTAATACGATTCAAATCGGCTACATTGTCTCTCTTAATTTCTTTCATTGACTCCGTTTATAACCTTACACGCGTTACTTGCGGTACCGCGTTTTACCGGATGGCGCGTGCATCGTGGCATTCGGTGAAAATCAAGAGTTCAAGGTCTGAGAACCTCGTTGTTCAGTGACACGGTCAAGACTGATTCTCAAAGCGACGACTCGCCATTGGTTTATGTCGTTGGACAGTGACGTTGCTCTCACACGTCATCGTTGAATTTTCACGTAACGAGTCGTACGTCACGAGAGATCGAGACGCGAGTTAATTGTTGGGCGTTAGACTGATTACGTATGATCGTACCGCAGCAGGAGGTGGCGGAGGATCATTCACTTTTGAATGAGTCTGTATATGCGGGACTCGTGACGAAAAATTGTGTACGAGTTACGTACGATCGAACCGCTTGGTCAGCTAAAGTGTTACTTGGCAACCTGACGCTACGATGACGCTGGCTTCCGTTTGAAGTGGTGGGGCGACGTCTCTTCCTTGCCAGAAGGCAGAGAAAGCGGCTGCTGATCGTCTTGCCGTGACGACGCCCACGCGATAGTCGTTCACGTGGAAACGACCGTGGACTTTGTACCCACCAACCTCTCTGTCTAACATACTTACATGTTACATGGGTATATATATATATGTTTCTCTTTCTAGCTGTCTTATATTCATCATGGCGAATCTTACGTATTCCGAACGCATTGCGGATGCTCCTAGAGTTATATTCGTGTAGGACCCAGGTCAGCGGGAGGGTGAATCCCTCGTGAATTTTCGTCTAGGAAATGAGTTTTGGTTGGTCTGAAAGTTTATGTGTATATATATATATATATTTATTATATGGTATATACGTTTGGTTGGAATCGCGGGAATTGCGTGTAATTAAGCTTTAATTGTAGGTTCACTTTTAAGAAGTCTTGTGATACGAATTATTACCTCTTGAACCCTCGAATGACGTTGACACGGTGGTTGATGATAATTTTTTACAAAAATTGGTCATGTACATACGCGTTTTTGTACGTAGATAAGAAATAGGATTTAGCTAAGGATTTTGTTCTTTCAGTTTGCAGTGTAAAGAATCTGGTAATTGGGTTGTGTAGGTATGTCGTTGAGGCGGAATTCTCGGACACCAGGTATAGTATACTTCGGCCTCGCTTCGTACTGCAGTATGGGCACGATGAGGACGACGTCGAACGTCGACGTTGACGTCTGGCTTTACGACGAGAATTCCGAGTATTGCGTCAGTGATGAACATGATGTAATAGATAACTGGGTTTAGTCGATGCTCTAGATACCAACATCAAAAGCACGTGCTGTCGATGCACGTTGGTCATTGAAATTTGGATTTTTTGTCAAATTTCGTTTTTTATATTTGTCACTCGAGATGAGAATAATATTCATTCGAATGCATCGATCATCTTTACTTTCGTTGAATTTCGGAAAAAAGATTTCTTCCTTATCGACCGCTAAGATTTTTCTCAAACTTTTACCTCCTTATACGTGCTTCTTCGTGGACTTTGTTTTTTTTCTAACTTTCTCTCTTATATTTTTTTTTGTTTGGTGACGGGATGATTACTTGACCCGCGAATGGTTGCGCGATTTTATTCTTAATTTGACTAGCACCGAGTCGGGGTCTGCCTGATACTCTACGCGTTCACTTCTGGGTTAACGTCGTTTCTTTTCGACGATGTCGCGACACCGACCACTTCTTGGAACGATCTAATTGTAAGCTAGCCCGAGGCGCATCTGCTGCTCTAGATCGTAATTATTAATTAACGCGGCGCTAATAAATTAGAGTGATGCTCGCAGGGAAGACTCGTGCCATAATGAATAACACGCAATTTTACCGCAATTGCGCCGTTACTCATTCTCCATTTGGCCGTTAAACCGAACCGACCACCTGTGACTAGGAAAGCAGACGCTGGGTTACTCGACTTGTGATATCGGCCGGGCGTCACTGGCGCCCCTGACGGTTTAAAGGCGTAACTAAGTCACCGGCGTTATGTACGCGCACAGCTTCGTTAAATTTTATCCGCTTTCTTGTTGCTTCTTATACAAAAAAAAAAATGGTAAACATACTTAGAGCTAGGGGACGGAAAAATATTTCATTGGCTTCAGCCGCTGCCGGACGAGAACTGGGACAAAATGGCCGAAGTCAAGTGAACCCGTGGGCAATTCAAAGGGCTAAAAATAGCCCTAAATCTATTACCCTTTTCATACCGGACTACGTATTACGTGATGCTTCACCTAACCTAAATGATCATCTCGTTAGGTTATGCTACCGGTCTGTGTACTTCAGGTACGTATATGGCCGAATCGCGTTTTCCCGCACTGACAAAACCCCTACCGCAGAAGTACTTTGTAACTATCGTTACCGAGAATTGGGATTAATTAGCGACGTACCACCGGAAGCTGGAAACCCCTGGGAGTAATTTCGCTTGCACCTTTGCGCTGAGAGAATGCTGCTACAGAGAGCGCCGAGGGGATATGAGGGGAGTCTGAGAGTAGGACAGAGAGAGAATGTATCTCGCGTGGAAACCCCTTTATTTCTAATTCTGATTTATATAACAGTATGACGTAGGGTGAAGGTATCGAAAATGGAGGACATAATTTTCCAGGAGTTGCTACCATTATTACGATTCCTACGGGTCTCTGTCGCCATACTGTAACGATACATCCCGTATTACCCTAACCTTCGTTGAACCCGGGCAGACACTCGTATACAGCTACCCTCTTTACATAGAATACGGGGCTTGTCTCGTACACATGGTTAGCAGGCGGATATAAACTAACCTAACCTAAAATAACACATGGGTCGAACTAACTTTTCGCAATAATGCATACTAACATCAGCGCAGGGAAACTACCCCAATGTATGTCATCGATAGAGAAGGCGGCAGGCATGGGATCACTCGGTTGACTTTATAATAGTCTCGCAACGTAGTACAGACACAAAGGGGTAGTAATTAACTCGTGTTATGGGAATGGATAAGTGCATTGACAGAGTTAGCTCAAAGATAAACAATACTGCACGAACGACTTTACAGTGTGTAAGTCTCTAGAGGGTAAGTGGAAGCGACAGGAGTAATGAATGGGGGTAGGACTTGACTAAGGGTAGTGCCTGAAAGTCGACAGTAAACCACCTCAAAGTGACTGTGATTGGTGGTTGTCCTGTCCTATTGCCTTAAGGTTTTTTTTTTAGAAGGATCCCTTTTCGCGGATTTCAAACTGATGGCCCACTTTGAAAAAACTACCCCTTTCCGCAACGAACGATTTTAAAGATTACCTAATATTTATATCATGCTTGTTATACCTGGCAATATTTTTTTTTACTATTTTTACAATTTTTTTTTTCCTTTTAATACGTAATCACACTCACGCCTTGTACTGTACTAATTTTTGGGAATTTGCCTATTCATCGAGTACTTCAACCCTTCCGCATTAGCCGAACCACAAGGGTTGAGCTGATAGCACGATTATGGTTATGATCATTGCCATTAGACTGAGCGTATAAAATGGAAATAGAGTGTAATGGTTCTGGTTTAGGGTAGTTCGCCGCTGACAATACGTCACGTAAACAAGTTTACAATTACGAACCGGCAAAATGGCTAAATGTCTTTCCAGCGGTGTGACAACGATTACATAAATCCTGACGGGTTTTCCCACCCTGTTGTTCCGGACATCCCTTGAAATAGGGGGGAGGGGGCGGGGGGCTTCGAAAATAACAGGGATTTATGGAGATGGTAGTTGGGCAGGTTCCGGGGTCTGTTGCTAATGGCCGGAAATAAACATTAATGCTCATTGCATCCGTTCTACTGGCGCCACTGTTGCAGGGTAGATAGATAACGGGGCATCTATAAGGCACATCTCGAGTTAAGGGTTGTTTTTCGCTATGGGGTGTCTGCGGGACGCCATATCTTTGCCCGCGATTCATTGCCTCCCTTGTGCCACTCGTTTGTCATCCCTTAAAGGATTGCACATAGCCGTATAAAATGTCAGCCACCATCGCCCATCATCCAACCCCCCATCAACCCCCTCGGTTTCGGTAGACCAAGTCACCCTTGGGATTTCTCCTTTTGTACGACTATTTATCATTCAGCTCGCGTGCAGACACTCAACGGGCTTTGCAATCACGTTAAAGCCATCCGCTCGCCCCGCCAACCGCCCTCACCTATATCTACCTTATTCTTGTTTTCCTTCCGTTCCAGTCGCCTCCTCTTCCACTTCTTTTTTCTCGCTACTTGGCTTCCATTCTTTGTTTCCGCTACCCTTTCGGCTTTCATCACTATTCGTTACCGTTCAGACGCTATACGCCTTAGCTACCCTCTCCTCCAATATCGGCATCCCTTATACTCTTTTTTTTTTCAATTCTTCAGCCCCACCCCCCACCCCCCCCCCCCTCTCTTCCTTCTTGCGTCTCGGCTCTTTGCTACCCACACATTCTCGCTACTCCTTCTCGTCGTATTCGCCGTATTGGGAAAAAGTTTACACCCCGGCAAATTGCGCTCGTGATTTTCACGGGTAAATCTACCGGAAGTCAACGGCGGGTAATTCGAAATTTCACAGTGACGTGCTCGCTCGCGCTTATACATATACCACCACGGTATTAACGTTGAACGATGGAGTTTCTTTTGATTTTGATTTTTTTTACTTTTTTTTTAAATTTATTTTAAACATTGCTCTGTATGCGGAAATGAGGTCGGAGCTTCGTGAGAAAGACAAAAGGATATAGTTTTTTTTTTTTTTAACGAGAATTCAATGATTTAGTCGTGCAAGACACAGAGGTGTGGGTAATGAATTCCAATTTCTTTGACATATAATACAAGTTGGAAATGATTACGAAACCAAAGATCTTGATTGGCAATTAGATAGTAGGGTGTAACGAATAGCACAATCAAATGCGAAACTGCACTTTATTTTGTACCGTTTTTCATTATCGTGACGAGACAATTTAGACGAGTCTGCATGGATCTCTTGGAAGCTCTTCTTTAATATATTTTATCTCTTTTTTTTGTATTATTTTTTTATACTTAAGCACCATCTTAATATGCCGCTACCTTCAGAGCCGAACGCGTGTTCAGAATAATCTATGCGCGTTACCACGGATTGCCGTGACTATCCTATCCACGAACGTCGCGACGCTCCAAGGCGCCTGCGTTTGGCCGTGTTGTTGTATAATTTACATCGTCACGCAGTTGTGCGTCTATACGATTACAGAAACTAGACGAAACATCTGTTCTTGTATGTAAAGCGATCGCCGTCCTAGTTTCGGGTGCCATCTCTTAATCGCGTACAGTATCGAAGAGTCCCCTGAATAAAGAACTGACGTCACGATACGACTGCATACTGTTTTCGTGTTTACGGAAAAATCCTGAAGGTGATTATCGACTGCGCGACATTGTGCAAATATCTTAAAATAATCGTTAGATAAGTCAGGTGGGTAATCTTCTTTCGGTCATAGGCTTTATTTTTGTTTTCAAGCAAATTTGCCTCGTACGAGCTATTTCATTTGGATTGGGAATTCCCTCAACAAAACCGACATTTCATTTTTACGTCACGACACTCGCGCCCAGTTGAATTGATACAGTAAAACGTAGAAACATCGTATAAGTACAACTGTATAATACCCACGTGAGTATAATATGCGTATATTGTTATCTTTTATTTCTATGTTGACTATAGGCCTTTTTGCAATTCCCCATCTCTCGTATCTCATATCTGTGTTCGTCGTTCCTGGCTTATTTCAATATTGAGATTACAGTTGGGACATTGTATGCCCTTGGTGTTTCACGGGCTTTCACGTGGGTTAGAATCGCCATGGATTAACGAAAGAGGAATTGGGGAGGAGGAGGAGGGGGGAGGGGAGGGGGCTGTGATGCGATAGATTGCTGAGGCCAATTAATGTGCAACCACGTATAATCGATGATCCCGGGACCTTTTGTCCTCTATGACCTTTTGATGGGCTCTCTGTTCACTGTAATGTAATCACAGCGTGACGTAATATATTTTTTTTTCAAAATTATTTATTTCGCCTCTCTCTTATTTTTTTTTCCAATTTACTGTACACTTTTACCAAGATATTCACTCCAGACGTATCTACTTGACGTACGTTTCAAGGGGCCGTTAGAAGCTCCACCATTTAATATTCTTATGGCAAAATTAAAATCAGGTGGTGCGTTTGGACTGAATAACCCTGGTATATTCTTTGGATTCCTTTAGTCCAAATAAGCAGGAGGCACAATTAGAAATCCGTAAATTTCACGAAGGTTCGCCAAATCGTTTCTCAGTCCACTTAGAGTATAGTTAGTTACCCTAATCATTTCTCCTGAGTAATTGTACGAAGATGGCGCTAGTGTCGCCGTTACCGTCATCCACGGATAGGCGTTCCTAACTCCATACGAAAGGGGATGGAGGATAGCAATTTCCAGATGAACCCTGAGACTGTTCCGAGCTGGTGGTCTGGCATCTTTGAAGGGAAGATGGAAGAAGGAAGAGGGAAAAAAAACCCAAAAGATCTTGGAATAACCTAGGGTATCCGTCAACTTGCTATCCGCAATTTTTCTTCTTTTTTTTTTTCCCTTATCAAATATAAGTCCATTGGTATCTGCTGACGTTAATTACCCGTATATCCCCAATTCTCCATATCCTGCAACCGACGTCATTATCAGTCAATACAATTTTATCAGTTATATTTCTCCATCACTTTATGTCTACGCTTTATTATCTATGAAATTTACACCAGGGATAATTTCACGATTCGTTTAACGCGCCTTCGAGTTTTCATCGCGACGACAGAAATGGCTATACGGGCTTTCCGGGTACTATAAGCCAGTCCGACTTTACCGGTAGATACAACGACGTTTCTGTGTTGACGAACGCCATTCCCGTGTAACCGTCCCACGCCGTTAAACTTTCCTGTTTGCCAAAGAAGTCGCGCTCCCGTGCTCACTCGAGTCGAGCCACTTGGAAACTTTGCGTTTTAATGCCCGTCGTCATCCACGCTCTTATACCTGAAGATTACGAACGTCGTTCTGTGTATACACTGGGGCACGTATTTAATTGCCGACATCTTGACTGCTAACCCCGCCATCTATCGTGATACTAGTCCAAACAACATGGTCTGTATATATTTCAATCGGCCGCCCAAAGAAACTCCTGTAGCGCACACATTGGTATACTGCTCGAGTCTCTTATAAAGTTGACGGTAAAATCTCTTGATCCTTTTACACGGTCTGTCAAGTGAACGTTACATTCATGTAAAAGTGAACTCATCGTCTTTCTTAGTCGACACTTTAACGCCGAGTTCATTAACTGTAACGAAACCTGTCAGCGCGCTTCGTGAGTTTTCAGGTATCCGTAGACACCATATTAGTCTGTCTAAGGTATGAACGTTGGACCGCGTCGGTATCTGGAGTACAGGTATGTGCTGGATTACGATGATGGTAGATATATATATATATATATATATATATTGCACGAACTGAGTACCTGGCACGTAGGGAGTGACACATTCCTCAAAAAGGTGCCCAGGAACGTGACGTAGAGGCCGCGCATTATACTGTGGGATAGGTTTATGTTTTAGGTATCCCATGTAGTGTGTAATGAAAGAGGGAGACGAGGAAAAGAATTTACAAGGGGGATGAAAATAGAATTTCAAATGAATATATATATATATATACATTTTGTGTTTTCCAAGTTTATGGAGATTTTCGAAATCTTCATTTTTTTTCAAAATATTTACTTTCTTTTACACTGTAATCCATATACGCGCGGATGGTATATATGTATATACGTGTATCATATTTTGCCTAACTCCCTCCTTAATCAATTTACTAATAAATCCCATCGTCTCCATTTTCTGCTCGTGAACTTTGGTAATTTTCATAAAATCCTCAGATACGCCCGTAATTCACGTAGAAGCCACTCGCGTCCTAGTCGACGTCGTTCAACCACGGGCAATGGCGCAATAAAAACACTCGGGCGTCTCTTCGGTCAGAGTCTCAAAATCCAACGAGAAGGACGTAGATGACGGTTAAGAGAAAATAATAAGAAAAAAAAGCCGTAAGAACGGCCAGTGGAGCGACGTGTCACGGAGAAAAGTGCTCTGAGCTAAGAAAAGTAGAAGGGGGGGTGGTTTTACAAGGGTGGCGGCTACGAGGACCGGTAGAAAAAAGTGCCCTTTCTCGTACACGTGAAAGTGCGCGAAACGCTTGGGGATTGCAGATATAGGTATAGAGATACAGGGATAAGTAGCAGAAGGGGGGGTATGAAGGTGAAAGGGGTGGTGGATACTCAACAAAGAAAAAAGAAGGGGGGGGGATACCATACGCTCTTTATACCCTCGTAAAAGTCGTCCTCGCTAACGGGCTGGTGTCACGGCGTGCGCGCGCCTCCTTCGAATTGCGGATCCCGAATGCAAGGGCAGTTCCAGTCCGAAGCAAATTGATTTATTCCTCCTTTTCATCAAAAGTTCGACGCCCTTAATTGGCTTTTCATTATCGTATAAATCAAGTCATTCGATTATGCATAAAGTACCTCCCCCCCGCCCTACCCCTCCAATTGAATTTCCCACCCGATTTTTCACACGCTGCACGACACTTTCACTCTCCTGGACATTCTCACGTCCTACTGGCAATTTTGACGACCCTTCAACCGCACCGTGTCGAAACGTTTTTATGCCGCGTTTTCCTGTCACGATTTACGTGCATTTGATACGTCGCGCATATACATGCATACGTGCATGTATATGTATTCCACGAGTCTCTCGCGTCGCCACGAGTGTGTTAATGCACACGTGACTCATTGGATTTTCCCAGTTTCCCGTACTTCCGTTTCTCATCCACAGGGAATACCCAACCCATCCTGAAATCGATATTCATACTGCGCTCCGTATATCCGGTGTACCCATATTCTCATACGAACGATCGGTATCGTGCGGTTGCATTTCAGTTGGACGCCATTTTACGCTACGGGGATGAAATCGAAAATGAAACGATCGCCAGAGACGTGTGGGGGGGGGGGCATAAGGGAAGGTTGAAAATGTGCACAATGGCTATACGGAAACGGAGTTTCAGTTACCCGAAAGCACAATCTCGTGCGAACGAATGTATCGCTGGGTGAATGAGACTGTAAGCGAGTGAGAGAGAATGAAACGAAGAGACACAGAATGGACCAGCAGGGAAGAGACTGGCGGGGAAAGACGTCGAGGGTTGTACGTTTGTTTAACGAAAGCAACTGGATGGAAATTGCCATTGGGTTCCAGTTCGATAATTGCAATTATTGCTTCTGCCGTTAATTAGCATCAACTGGCGTATTTTAATTGCATTTTTAATTACCCCTTGGCAAATGGGAAATGGCATCAACGATCGCTCCCAGGATGGGGGTTACACTGTCGACAATACCAAATAGCAATGGGGGGGGGGGGGGGGTTACTTTCCCACGGGTGAAGTAATAATCCAACGATTCACCCTTTTGCCCTGTGTTTCCCATTGAGCCTCGGAACGTATATTCACTCTGCGAGTTTACTGTGTTTTTTAAACTTGTCAAAAACAATGAGGCCACAGCTCGGCATCACTGACAATCAGATGCATGGTTAAAGGAGAGAAGTATATACTTTGGTGTAAAATTATGGTTCTACGTACGTTTTGGTGTAAATTTTATTAAAAGGCATCTGTAGCTTATCGAAGATTTCATAGTTATGAATCCCTGTCAAAAAAAGAAAAAAATATTTTCAACTCGTGGATCGACTATAGAAAGGGAAACTGTTGAATGAAAACGCGAACGAAAGTATTCATTCGCACGGGGACGAATGCATGTAGATAATATTTGCTTGTTCCATACCTATAGTAAGAATAGGCAAATCGTATTCGATCGGCAGACGCTCCGTTTTAACGATGACTCGACAGAGGGTGATTTTTTCTCCTTGCGTAAGTGTGGGGATGGAAAAAAAAGCTCGCATCACAATTTGGCTACTATGGTCCGCGGCAAAGTAAATTGGCAAATGGTGGAGAATGGCGTCGTCTGGGACAAAGGTGAAGCTGTAAGTAAGAACGTAAGAGAGTAAGAAAAAATATGGGATGTGAGATACGAGGGATATGAACATGACAGAGAAAGAGAGAGAGAATGAGATGGGAAAGACTCACGTTTCTCTGTTTTTTCTCAAGAGTAACATTCTACAAAATTTGTGCGTTGTGGGGAGGAGAATTAAAAAAAAATTTGATAAACAGCCATCATTAATCAAGTGCTTTCGTTGTCGTTGGTTATACTGAACACTCGTTCATTGCGTATCCGCCCCCTTGGCTACGTTATATATACAGATACAATTATTATTTCATTACAGCTATTTTGGTTATCATAAGCTTGAACATGGTCTTCTTTTTACATTAGGTTTTAAGTATTTGACGTCTACAGGCAGGTACTTAGGAATAATAAATGATAAGCGTGACAGTAATACTGAAAAAAAATTATAAAAACGGCGCAAACTTATCCAATGTCCCTGAGTAATGTGTTTGTCCAATAGTAGATATATTTTCTTTTTCGATACACATTAATATGCATGCACAAAAAATGTAAGTCGATAAACAAGCAAGATTAATTTTACCTCGTGTTTATTTAATATTTCTTTTTCTTGTCCCGCTAACGCAAGTCGTTTACAAGTAAAATAATCAGATTTGTAATGCCTGTACGTACAAAGATGGCGGCGATTGAGCATCGCACTGAATCCGAATCGAAAGTTGGTATTATATCTGTTGGGATTTCTCGTAAGTTTCTATCGAGTAATTGTAGCCCGAGTGACGTACAATTTGAAAATTGAAATTTCACAGACGCGGGAATTGTGTTTTCGTATGCGAGACGTCGTGAATTCAGTCGTTGTTGCACGTGTCTGGCTGGAACGCCAGACGTGCAGAGTCTTGCGTGAGACGTCGGCTCAGTCGTGGCGTTTGTTTTGCTGTGAATGCCGCACCTCGTTGTTCGTTTATACACAGGACGAGACCGACGGGACATAAGCTGGTCGTTTGTTTATACGCGATGTGGTGGTAACGCACAGATGGTCGATATGGAGAAGAGGACGTGAAAGAATGCAAATATATGTAGAAAGGTATAGTAAACGCTGTTCAACGCCAGGTGTCGCCCTTGTTCCTTCCAGTTCTTGCAGCTTAGTCTAACGGCGTATGAGGGCAGGCATAACGACGGAACGTTGCGTTAACCCAGGAATGCTCGCGCGATTTTATTCCGCATTTACATACGTCGTATTGAGTTGGAGTAACGCGATCACCCCGCGCGAGTTATGCCGGGTTAACGACGTTGGAAATATGCATTTGGGATGTGCATTAAAGATGCATCAAGCTAACCTATAAAAAAGAAACGATTTCATCAGAGTAGAGAATATAAATTGGTACGTAACCTAAAATTATGAGAGACTTTTGCATGCTTTTTTAACTTCTCTGGCTGTTTTTTTTTCTTTTTCTTTGTTGGATTATTCTTTGGAGTTTTTTCCTTTCTTATCTACTTCCTTTTTCTTTCTTTATATCAAGCTATCAAGACGCTTCGCTCGCCGGGCAGGCACGCTCGCCATTAGCATTCTTCCTGAACGACTATTTGCACCGGTAGGAATTCTCACTGTCACCGTTCCCGGTCTCTACGGGGGACGTAGAAGATGCAAAGCTATTTTGTCATCAGAAGCGGAAGAAGCGTTCATTAAGCGCTTGAGATTTGTCGCTGATGTGTCGGAAGCAATCCATTTATTATCTTTATTAGAGAAAGGATTCGCAGAAAGGGAAGGTTAGTTTTATGTCACATATACCATGTATATAAGAATCTTTGCTAACCGGTGATTAGTCAATTTCTCTACTTTTCTGTTTACCTCTCTTCTCTATCCTTCTTTCTGGCGATGTTTCATTTTTCATCTCCTTCTTCACTCGTTCAGGAGACCCAATTTCGTTGGGTTCTACCAGAGGCGCTGTAATTCGTCCTGAATTTATCGTGGATATTAGCATAAATTTAAATGAGGACTTTCAGGGTGTTGAGAGGGAGGAGGGGTAGTTCTTTTGCACAGTGGTGAAGATTGCCAGGGCGGCAAAGCTTCGGAAGATGTGAATGGACACTTACCCTCTAGACCTATCTTGTACCTTTACTCTGGCCTAACCTCTGAGATCTTTTACCCTACTCTGATACCGCACGAATTGTGCTGATATTCCTATTTAAATTTGCTTCATTTAATACGACTGCAGCGACGCCACGGGGGAATCCCCGTGTAAATTGAAATTTCTCTTACGGGCTGAGAACTACCTTACGATAATGCGATCTTCACCAGCGTCCAGTTATACGAAGGTCTCTTAAGGTATCTTTTACCTAATTTTTCACTATAATCTTATTATTTTTCTTTGACAAGTGACCTCATTATTTCTCTTTCTCTTTTTCTCGTCTTTATTTCTATTTCTCCTTCTCGTCTTCTCAAAGTACCAAAATTAAAAGAACGACAGAATAACTTTTTCTCCGGTTATACTAGCATAGTGCACGGTCGGTAGTCGCGTGGTTTTACTAGATTTACAATTATTTTGAGACGCGTGCACGAATCAGGTCGCCAGCTACTGCTGGATAATTGAAAACGAGGTTTCACGAAATTTCGCAAAGAGTAACGAGCGACTGTCGATGTTAATCATAGGTACAAATATTGGCACTGTCGCTCACCGGCTCATAACCAATTCCCCTCTGCGCGCTATCACTCGTCTAGATAAATATGAATCTTCGACCGGCGACCTCGTTGATTTGAAAAATCTTTTGATACTACGCGATTGTGGGTTTACGATTTTCATTGGTAGATGCTTCAATTAAGAATCCATTTGCTTCCGCGTTTATTTGTCTATGCATTTATCCGTTCATCCATTTATCTATTCATCCAACCATCCTTCCATTCATTCTTCCATCCATCAATCCATCCATCGAGCTGTCTGACTATCTGTCTGTTCATTCGAACAGATTTCCTATTTACTCTCGACCGAACTTGAGCTCCAGTCGGAGGCCTTAGAGATTTTGGCAGGAAATCAAAAATCTTTCATGAAAATGTAACTTCCTCGATTACATGGAAAGCCAAGATTTCCTTACCGGAAGAGCTCTTTTAGGTCCTCAATAAGTTCCTAGAAGTGGATCTGAATTCTGGTAGGAGAGTTTGACGTGTAAATTGAGCTTGACGATAATAATTGGAAAAAGGAAATCCAGCTTTCCTTCCGATTATCAAGAAAAGGCCGATAAACTGTAAGATAAAATTACGAGAAGAAGACTGCTGAAGCGAAATGAGAGTCGGCGTGGTGAAAAGCTCAACGGTGATTGCCCCATGGGTCAGGGGCTAATTGAATGGAAAGTTCGCGGCCGCGACCATCGAACTTAACTCGGTACTGTAAAGGGTAGCTACGGATTCGTACATCCACATCGTTTTCCCGGGAAATATAAATGCTCAATAAAATAATTCGAAACTAGAGCAGTTCACATTATACTAGGTACTATAGCCGTATTATACGTATGTAGGCGTTACTATCTACACATGCTGGAATAGATACAGTCTGTGCATATAAGAATCTGGAACCAGGAAATGGAATAGCTAGCACGCCGTGGTAGCAGACAGTTCATACAGTAATATGAAGCTACTTTAGAGTGGGAAGACAATGGAATTAAAAAAAAAAAAAGATAAAAATTCTCTTTCTCAATCTCGAATATATTTGAATATTAAATTTTTAACTTTTGATAAAAAATCCTCAAAATCAAATGTCAAATTAATTTTTTTTTCAATTCCTACTTACTGCTGTAGCAAAAAAGTTAAGCGCGTCCTTCAACGACGATAAATTTTTGGCCTCATCCTTTTTACACATTTATGAATGTGAAAATGGCGACGTCTAGCGTCACTTCGTATTATGTTCATACGGTAGAACCGTCGGACAGTGTTATTTCTGGGTGAAAAATTTCATCTTGATCAACACTTTCGAATATTCTATTTTGATGTGCGCAACTCGTCTCACTTGGTGAGTGGACGTACTTGTACAGGATCATTCGCTGTTGAATAAATCACTCAGATTTGACAGCTGATGTCACGTGATCAATTTTCTTCGGTGCCAATCGACAATATTTTTCGGTGAAAAAGATGAGGGACTTCACTTTAGAAGATTGATGTTTTGTTAATGGACGCTGACAAAGTTTTGACTATTTGCAGTCATAGGTGTGGACTTTTCATGAACTTGACATTCGACACTTAAATATCATCAGTCACTCACTGCGTTAACCTTGTGCTTAGATCATGGACGGTTACATGAGAATGATTTAGCATTACGAGCACGTAGATAGTCCCGACCGGTGACTAAGGTAAGTTTCTAATGGAACGATTAATTATTCTTTGCAATTGCGCAACAAAAACAAAGATTAAAAAAATATATGACCCATCAATTACTCGCTGCCTTCGGTGCAGTTTGTGACATATCGCTTTTCTTGGAACGCTGCAATTTCTCATAGGTGAATGTAGGAATTTTATTCCTTGCACTACGAACCTTATACCGGGCAGATACTTCTATACGTCCATATACACACACACACATATATATATATATATATATATATTATATAGCGTTCGGCTGATATACATGAAAGAATAGGGAAGCCGAGGAACTCCAATATTTACTGGCGATATTAAAATTCCATACTGTGCGCTCGATGCTATTTCAATTATCGCTTTTTCCGATTGCCCACTTGTTTCGCAGCTCTTTGATTTTCGTTGTAGACTGCTTCACTGCGCATGCGTCACTCTTCGATACAGTAAAAGCAGGAAACGTTGAATGGGCGAGTCTGCTATTTCAATAATTGATCATTTGAATTATCGAGGACTGTCGGGTAGCTGATAGAATATATGAATTCGCTATCGGTATTTTCAACTATTATTATTGTACTTTAATGAATTGGATTGCTGGTACCTTTTTGTTTCCGTGTAGAATGTTTTGTTTCATTTTTCATAAGGCTGGATAATATTTGAGCTTTGTATGGAGAGAGAGAGAGAGAAATTGTAAATTCTGGTATTCATATTGGATCACGTAGTTCCTATGTCTCTAGGTATACATGGATACTGTAAAATTAACCTATTTACGTATTCCAGCAGTTTACTCTAATTACATGAAAGGTCTTGTGGGATCTACGATCAACCTTATGCATAAATTCAGTGGTTTTCAAAATTCACCATTAGAGCAGACTCTGGTCCGGTACTAATATTCACTGTTATGATTTTAAAAATATTAAAAAAAAACTCTTCTTCGATAACCATAACCTAGTTTAGGAAAAAAAAAAATATTTCAAAATTTTATTACAGTTTTTTTCTTTCTATTTTTTGTCATCAAATAAAAACTCATCCATCCTTTTCATGAGATTTCTATCGAACGAATTTATATAGAAAATATATCGATTTCCGTTACCAAGTTGTCATCCAGTGATCCATCCTCCTTTGTTGCCCGTAACGTCATCTTTTTTGTTTTGTTCACTTCAATTCGTTCGTATTCCCTTTCCCCGTTGCGTGCTATATTTACACGGCTAACCCAGTTTAGTTTGAAAATTAGAAAAGTCAACCGACCCTTTAGTAGTGGAGCCAAACGAGCAGGCATATCAGCGATTACACGGTCGACTGACTTTAAACCAGCCTGGAGGATCAGCAGGAGGTTCGTATCGAGGGATGATGGTTCGCGGCGAATCTTGTTGATAAACCATATGCTCTCTCGCCGGTCATGCGTGACAAGCGGCAGTCAATATGCACGTATTTGACTGCACGGAAAATCGACTGAATGCAGTTCACTAAAATCTACTTATTTGCAGTATTTCAATATTGGCGGCTTGCAGTGACGCGACGTACAAGTGTCACGAAGCACTGCCAACTGAAAAAGTATAGCTGCGATATCCGAGAAATGCGGGTAGAGTTTTTTATGAGAATGTTTTGTCTACCAGTAGTACCAAGTGCACTCACCAGTTGTCGCCGCGCTGTAGACTTATGGGTAGTAACCGGCATGAAGATTAAAATCCCGCGGAGCTGTCAGTGCGTTCTTAAACTCTCGGCGAAAGAGGTTAGGACACTTTGCTACAGTTTGAATCCGTTTTAAGGTTAGGTCATATACTAGGAGACAGAAAGGACGAAAGAGTGTGAGGACGAGAGAGAAGGAGTGTGGTGTAGCGAACGCGCCGAGGAATTTCTGAGCTCGAAACTTAAACAGGGCCATTGCTCTCTTTTAATCCTGGCCGGCAGTACGATTTATTCGACGTTATCTGTACCACTACGTCCTCTGCTTCTCGAGGATCCTTTTTACTCGGTTGTGCACAGGTTATACCGTGGCGCTAGTGTCTCGGGATTCTCGGCAAGTAAGACACGGTGGCTCAGTTATCCCTGAGCTATACCGCAGGAGGAAATGGATCGTTTAACGGGATGAAAAGAAAATGAGAAAGGAAAGGACAGTGACGATGACAGTTATAGCGGCTGAATCTAATGTCCCAGTCTTCGAGTAGCTGTGCAAAAGGTAGTTACAGTGGAACTGACTATTGTCGCAAAAGAAATACGTTGGCACCGCGAATCACCCGTCGATACGAATGGAATAGAAAATTAATGGCGTCTCGTAAAAGTCGAAACATGTCATTCTCGATAATCGGAACAAAAAAAATTCGAATATTCAGCGAGAAAATAAAGGCACGGACATCGTCGAGTCTGCAGCTGAAAGAATCCAGTTAGCGAGACAAAGGAATATGATTAACGTAGTTATAAAAACAGTAATGGCCGCCTGTCCGTCTCGTTAATGAAGGCGCAGAGAATATATTAAGAGAGACAAAGAAATCAAATGTTTCTTATTTCGTTCACAGCGCACTTGTCTCGTGCCGTTAAGCTCGGGATCGTCCTTTGGGGATACAGGAATGAGTATCCCCTTGAATTCACACAGTTTCTGTACTCTAACCTTGTCCATCCTGACCTTCCCTAATGTTCGCGACACCCTCGAATCCCGATGGGAGACCATGAAACGCGCTATAACCTCACCAAGTCGTAAAATCTATTCAACTCTATTTATCGAACCACTCTGAAGTGGGTAACCAGCAATCCAGGAGCAATTGGCTGCTAAACGTTTCCTTTCAGCAACGTTAATGCTTAACCTAGCTTTCGTATCTTCTGAAGTTAACGTCTCTTTTTTTCTTCTATTTTACACCAAAGCTACGTACAGCTTAAATTTTTCTCTCTCTTTTTTAAGGCGCGTCCACCATTGTCCAGTAGACCGTTGCTGATAAATTGTTTCATAAAGCTCGACTTCCGTCCCCGTAGCCAATACACTCGTCCCACGTTATTTAGATCGGCGTCCTTTTGCCAGGACGTCGCTCACTCCACGGCCCAACCTTCGTCAATTCATATGCGCATTTACGTACATGGATACGCGCCTTTAAAGGTTTAAAGTCGCAGTTGCGTTAATTGCTTACTTTGTATATCTATTTAGAACATCTGTATACGTCACATTGTACGGTCAGACAATCGTTTTCCGATAACACCGACAGATCAACAACAATCATCCAAATTTGTGCTCTGTGTGGCGATATCGATACGTTTTATACAAGGTGTCCTCAATTTACGTAACTATCGCATAACACAAGCGACTTATCCACTATGGAGATTTACATTATTTTTTATTCTCTTTTAACAGTCACCCTTTATTATTCTTGCGTTTCCGTTCAATTCTACCTTATCTCTCTTTGCTTTTTTTTTTTTCTAACCTATTTTTCGTTACTTTTCTTTTACTTTTTCGAAAAGCATATTGAATCTCTATTTGCATTGCAAGTTTTCCAGTGTACCAGCAGGTATTTGCTGAAGCGTGCTTCTTGTACGGGGCACGTTGCTACGCGCCGCAGCACTCTTTTGCCTTTGAATCTCGGTACGGCGAACTCTCGGTATTATATACTGAACAAGGTTAGGTACATATAGTATATAAAGTACATATGTACAGTACCATCTATACAATTTGCAGTCAAAGGAACATACCGATATATACTTTTAGTTACGTAAAACGTCATAGCAACAGTGTCATACAAAAATCGGTATAAATGTCCTAATTTGATCTTAGACGTGATAGAATGCAAAAAACATATATATATAACAATAAACATATATTACATAACAAGCTATATCAACCACGCGTCCGACTCCGTATTTCATTCAATATCCGATTCAATTTTCGACATTGGCAATCGTGCTCACGTCCGACGGCAATAAAACTAGTGTTTCTCACTGAGAAAAAATGTTGTGTATTTATACAATTTTTAACATAACCCATTTTTTTTATTTTTAGTTAAATCCGAGAATCAAAGATGTCCCCTTAGACATTTATGGTTTGGCATACTATATTTTCGTTTGACGACCGACGTGACGGGTTCTTAAAAACGAAGGGTGGTTTACTCTAGAATCCGAACGAGTCTCTAATAATTTTTTACGTGTTTGTATTAACAGGTATTTCCTTTTGTTCTTTTACTCATCCCCCAGTACAGGCACCTCGGCAACGGGTAGGCCTAATGTGTAGGTACGTCGCACCGGAAGGTCCATTACGATACCCAAGCGGGCCGTGACCTCTTTTTATGCGCTTCAACAGCCTTAATAAATATGATGGGGTTCGGGGAGGGGCGGGGGGTGTAAACAAGACAGCCCAACATCCCCTTCACGGGGAATGGGTTTCACAAACCCCCTGGGTTAGTTTATGTAAAACTCCCATTACGACCATGAGGTGACATACGTCTTCTGATGCTTGTCTCTGACAATGGTTCAGAAGAGACAGTCGATTAGTATCGATATTCTATCGAAAACTAGACTGTGTCAGACCTCTTCGTCGTCACGCTGCAGCTACAGCGTAATTTGTGGTGGACGAATTTTCTTCTCCGCCCGTAACCACCTTTGTATTTTTTTTTTAATGTCTTTAAAGATTAAAGCGCATTCGCTTCGATTCGCTGCTGAACTAGACTGACTGACTAGGTTAAACTCCAGGGTGGTTTATCGTGCTACATGTTTCAACATGGCGGCACACGTTGCAGCTTATGCAAATGTCGAGTCACCTAATGCTCTTACTGCCTACAGCAACTGTCGGGCGTTAGAGGAGCTTCAAGGATCACGGTCGACTGATAAACATGGCAGATATCCATGAGTAAACAGGTTAGGGCCAAGAATTAGGGATTAAAAGAAAAGAGAAAGGATTTTACTAATGGAAAAAGCCAACCGTCGCTCGGCCGTTCGTAGTAGTTTAGCGTTGTCCCGCCAGGAGGCTCTGGGGTCGAGTATCAAAACAGGACGGAAGTCGATAACGATGCGGAATTCTTTAACGGAAATATCTATTTGACTTGTTGAAACGTTACTACGGGACGAAGGGGAAGACGGACGGGAAAAAAAAAGACAAAAAGAAGACATCGTCCTCACCAAAGTCCATCGTCTCCGATTTACATCTTATTGGCTTTCGACTCCGAAGCATCCGTGCTGTATTAGCTGAGGAATTTCACGAACTCTTAATACCGGAATTCTATTACTGCTAGAATATAAGGGAATAATATCAAGAGGCATTCTGAATTCTCTCGAATGAAAGTCGATGGCTAACGCCGATGAATGGAGAAGTTTCATTTGTTTATTCTTCTGGCGTCACTCCAGACGTTATCGGAGATAACCAAGCAGCAGCTTCTTGACTCGACTCGTCTTTTGGCAGTTATGGTAAATTAAAGAATCTTCCATTAAATCGCATATCTTAGCGCTGGATGCCGATATTTACAATCTACCGGAAACTAGAAAAATTCCAAGAATTATTTATTATATATATTTATGGAACTTTATAACACATATATATATGTGTATATATGTATAGTACGTAGACTTTTAACAGAAATCGATAACCTATCTAAAGTACAAAGCGTTACAACCGGATAGTAATCCCGATAGGAATCTCAGGTAGGGATAGCTCGTTACCTTCCTACCACTACTTGATAATAATTTCACATTGAAGAAACCTGGCGAGTCTGTAATTTTAAAACGGATTTTAAAGTCCGACGTACAATGATTATGTCCAGGGATTACAGTCTCTATGGCTACTGCCGGTAAGAAGCTCTGAGTAGAATTTATTTTAACGTGCAACGTATTACAGGGAACAGAACGACACCGGTGCGCAGCCATCTTGTGTCGAACTTCCGGTACCTGTTCAGCTCTCGAGGTATTTCGAACAATCAGAGACTCGAAGGGACGCGAGGGAAAAAAAAGAAGAAATGAAAGATTTAAGTGCCGTGAGATGACGAGGCGTCCTGATACGGCTGACCTAACCTACATTTTTATGGATCGTAAAGCACGGGAAATGTGAAAATGTTGCCAGATAACCGACGTCGCTTGGCAGGGAGTTTCGTCGGCGGCTCGCAGATACATTTGTCCCGGATGGTAAAAGAAGCATGGAAAGAAGCTTGCTGGAGAGTCGAGTGTAGCTCAGGATCTATGCAAGAAAGCGGAGAAGGGAAGTGGATGAGGACATTGTGAAGTGGGAGGTGTCTACTATGTATACCGGCAAGTGGATGGATCCGAAGGATGCAGATGACGTACAGGAGGGAAAATGAATGGAATGAGGAGAATAGCTGCTTCTGTTCTGACTTGACAATTTTTACAGAAGCTATTTTCTCTTTTATATTCTTTTGCGTTACGGTATACGAGAGGATGGTAGAGTTTTTTTCGCTGGGGATGTGGTTGATGCTCACCCGATCACGCTTACCTAAGAAATTCCTTATAAGAGGCAAATCTTTATCTGTTGTCTGGATGCTGCGAAGAGTTGATGGTGAGGTTAGGTTTGAATATGGAAATTCATGGAGTCTGTTCTTCCCAAGTCGATTCTCCCTTGGATAATTTTGTGGCGAAAGAGAGTTTATTTGGGATTTGAAAGAAGGTTTTTGGGGGACAAAAACAATTTTTTTTAATACATTTTTTTTCTTTTATGTATTGGTGGTTTTTGGCATTTTTGCTGGGATACGGTTCTGTTAGAGATTTTCGGGAATTCGTATAATCCTATAGAGCTTTGATTTTGCTTTGAAAATTAATTTAAACTGAATGGCTTTTTTTTTTGCGCAATATGAATTTTTTTATGGGTTACCTTTTTTTTATTTTCCTTTCTATATTCATTGTGCACTCTAATCGTTCGGTTTAAATGGAGTTGAGCGGTCTCACAAATCCGAATACTGAGCACTTAAGAGACGTTTTGAAAGATGAATTTATTGTGAACGGGATATACGGATTGAAAAGCCTCGCATTCGATATGTGAGTTACGAGTAAGGTCAGTGTTGGGTCAGCTTGACCCCTTTAGTCAAAATACAGACGTAAGGAGACTGGGAATTTTTCAGTTCGATCACTTCAATCCAGGATACTTACGACGGCCAACTCGACATTCATGGCTTTCCAAAGCGATTCTAAAATCACATAAATCCCCACGAGAATTCTCACGTTCGATATCACAGCGGCTCTTGATCGTCAAATGAAAATTCACGAGAGATTGAAAAGGAGTAAAATAACGTCTGGGTGGCAGAGAAAACAAAAAGACCATCCAGTCAGCACCAGCCGGAAAGTCGACCCAAATTTTAATCCAGGAACGAATCCTGAAATTTTCAGAACGGTAATTGCGGAATCGTCAATCCGTTCTGTCTATATGCACGATTCGTTAATTAACGCGACCTTAATGAGACACCGAAGAGCGGAAATGGCCAAAGAGTCAGACAAGCTGACGCGAACAAAGGATTAAGGCGAATCGAGCGTAACCTCCAGAGAGCAGACAAAAAAGAATTTCAATCGAGTGGAATAAAAAAGTTAAAAGCTTCAGACACAATTGCCAGAGTCAACAGTCGAATTTCTGTCGGGTGATATGAGAAATATTTTCAAAAGGTATACCGGTATTATGGGTAAACACTCTACATACATATATATAGTCACGTATGCTCGAAATTGCTGTAAATAATTTGTGGAACGGAACAAGTAGGACGTATTGTATCAAAATACAGCGTAAGAGAGAGAGAGAGAGAGAGAGAGAGAGAGAGAGAGAGAGAGAGAGAGAAATACAGCAAAGATTTATTCTTCATTTTGGCCAAATATTTTGGCAACCGGCAACACGCCAAATGGTAGAGTTAAATTAAAAGTGGCGGCACGTCCCTGGCTTCTGCCGTGTATAGCTACAATGTCACTTCTCTTTTCACACGTATATGTGCATATATACATATATATACAATTTCTGTTTTGCATCTCGTTTCTATCTGGCGACGTACACGGCACTTTCCCCTACTAATTTATTAGCTTATCCTCGCTCGGCTTCACGCTAAAAACCAGTCGCTCGTCACCCTACGCTCTTATCCCTCGGATACGACGTATCCAAGCGTTCGTCATGTTCTTTCTCATGCTGGCTTAACCTAAATATACACGCACCGCGTACCAATTGAATATACAGCATTAATTAAGCCGCAAATATTGTATCAAAGAGAGTCTCGATCCCTTTACTAAAACATTTAAAGCACCGTCAAAAAGCACACTGGCCAATAGAAAATTCAGTAAAACGAGCGTAAAGCTGTATAAAGTTATTTATCGAAGCAGCCATATTGGATATTGATCAATGAACGTAAAAGTCCATTGCTCCATGTATATTTTACATAGTCCGAGGTGCGGTTATCAAAGCCTCAGTTTTAATGGTGTCGGCATACATCGAGTACATTCTCAAAATTCCATTATGCTTTTTTTTTTAGTGATATATAAATTTTCATAAAATATGATTCACACGGCCCTGCGCTATAAAGCTCTGAATAACTTGGAGATACCGATATAGGATATGTAACCCACTCGGTGCTTCAGGGCCGTATGAAATAAAGAGTACATACATACCGTCTGGGGATCTCTTGCACACGACTTACGTATAATACAATGCATGGTATATACGGATATATATCGTATATAGGGTACATAAAAGTATACACGAAATACGAATTCAATACTTATTGAATTTGAGTCGACGAGCGTTATCATATTTCCGGCAGAGTACCTGCGCCTTTTATATATAAACTGGCTTCCGTTGTAAGGCGGCCTTTTTCCATCTTGGCATCCTTAGGGGTAACCCCCCTTTCTCCAATAGTAACCGTGTCCTGGTATATACTCCTGCATGGGGGTTAGGTTGGGTCCGGGTGGATATGCGTGTGTATACGAAGACCCGATCGTAGTCTTATCGCAAATACGATACGCATGTACGGAGACCATTTCGAGGTGAAATTTATCGTCGGCTAAGTTTCCCCATAATTTTTTACGACTTATTACCGATAAATCGATAAAAACCTTTTGCCAGGCCGCTCACGCGACACATCTCATCCCCTATTGCACCTGAGTCTAAGGGTAGACTCTTTGGCTTGACGTTCAACGAGGGTGGGCGAAGCAGTAGAAACCTTGTTAAAAGTATAGGTACTGGGAAAAGTACTGAACGTTTTCTAGCTTCTTGGCAACTAGGTAGACCCAGGGTAGCTACCCTTTCGCGATACTAGATATCGCGATTGATGCTGTAAGTCAAAAAGTTTTCAACGTTATTGTCCTCTGGGTATGAAGTAGATCACTGGCTGTCGACTGGCTGTCTGGATGATAGATAATACTGCCAAGGGATGCTGCGGACTGCTAGGGATGATCAGGATTTGCGTACAGTGACAGGGACGGTGACTGATGTGGAAAATATTTTGTATCTGTGCTTGGGGGGGGGGGGGGGGGCGACGAGGATCAGGATGGGGGGATCGGAAAGTGGACTTATGGGATTGGACGCTGTAAAGGATGAATACGGGTACCAGGGTGGTAGTCGTGAGGAAGGTGTCTGTATAACATCGGAGAACGTATATAGAAGTGAAAAAGAGGTAGAGCCGATGGTAGGCGAGAGGTGTTCTGGCTTTTTATCTTCTTGTCTCCGGGTCTAACGACCCTCAGCCTCGTCCTCGCGAAGACGTCTCAGAGCTGGTGGGTAAGCTGCGACGTGCTGAAGTGTCCTACGACGTACTGCCGGAAGTGGGCACGTTTGCAACCTCAGTTGGAAGACGCGCGGAACACCCAGAGAATCTGGACTGGTACGATGTAACTTGGGGTTCAGTATCTGCTGCTTGAGATCCGTGAGGATCGTTAAGTGCGACGTAGCCACTCGCAAATAGAAATCCTTGGGAACTCTCTAGGACTTCAAGAAGCTTTTGTAGATCTTAGGTAGTATGGATGTACCTATGTGTATGAAGGATCTTGAAGGATCCCTCGAGGAGAAACTTTTCTAAGCCTCCGACTCACGTGGACACCTTCGAGTACGCGAATGAGATTTCTTATTAATATGTAAACGTTTAAATTGTATCCTGGTACTAATTGTATCCGTCTATCTGGTTACGTTTTATATGATTAAGGAAACGTACACTGAAGCTACGTTTCAATGTTTTAACTATCATGACTGGATCTTGCTCTTCGAGAAAATGGTGCTGCTTGAATCTCGTTATGGGAGGCAGTTTGGGAAAAGCTTCTTCCTGGCGAGGGTATCCCGATAACGTACTTCGTGGAGTAAATAATGAAAGGATATATCATATTTTGATACGCCATTATACGCCTTAGTGCTATTTTTTTTTTGAATTGCTTTGAAAGACCCTTCTCTGGATTTATGCTTGTTTTATGCTTAATATATAACTTTGATTTATGATTGATTTATGCGCATCTCGCTGGCAACCATTTACTATCCAGTCTGATGGACGGAGGAGGAAGGGGGATATACCTTGTGTAAAAAGAGAGAAATTTTCTCAGCGATATTGAAGAAGAGTACACAAGAATTGGGGATAATCTTATATACATAGAGATTATAGAGAGTCCATAGAGCGATTGGGGGACACTGGCGCCCAAGTAGTCGACCCTGGTTGCGACGGAGTAAGTGGAGGAGAAAGAGAAAGAGAGGGAAAAATAGTAAAGGAGATAAAAATTTACTTCCAAGAATCCGCCCATGGCGTATCCGAGCCTGTAAACAAAGTTGACCTTCCGCGAGGTCAGTGCACCTCCAGCCAGCCAGCCGTACTTGCGTTTACCCAGTCTCAGGGTAGTAAACACCGTAACTTAAGGAGTCCTTACCTAAAGATGGTATCACGCGTGCCCATAATGCCAGCCCAGAAGAAGAACGTAAATGTCTATATACACATAGAACACCATAGAAGAAATCTCTTTCATTATTCTCATCCAACCTAACCTCTCTGCGCGTCCATGGGCTGAAGAGTTCGATCGGTAGTCGTGAATATCATCGGGCTTGGAATATTTGAAGTAAGCCTTCTCACAGATCCAAGGCAACGTTTGAGCAAGCACGGTTGCAAATCCGAACAGTAAACTTGGTGGGCCCACAGGAGGAGCCAATCCTGCTTCCAGACCAGCAGTCTGAAAATCGCATTAGCGTCTTCTCTGCCACCCTGCCAAAATTACATTACTCCCAAGCATGACTGATTCCAGGCGATCTCTCACGCCCACGAGTTGCTTTCTTACCAAATCATCTAATGGCTCCGACCATCTCCGAAGATAATGGCAATTTAGGGCTCTCGGTATACGCTTAATCACTTACGTCACTTACCGTACCTCCGTAATCACAAAAATCCATGACGCCCCTGCCAATCCCATTACTACCAACAATTTAACAAGGAAAGTCGATAAATAACCTCGAAGTCGTTCGTAAAATTTGTAAGGCTCATCCCCGCGCACGAGGTTCACGTCTGGGCCGTTGCGGCGCTAATGATTTACGAGCAGGGTCTACGCCGTGATTGGTCGACCGCTGAGAAAACAAAGTGCAGCTGTTGTATATCTGGAAAGACCGTATACCCTGCCACTCCGAGGATCATTCATCTGACCTAGATAGGCAAACGTGGCAGACATATTCAACATTGAAAATGGTATCTCATTCGGCTTATGTAGTCTATGGCCGGTTGGTTAGGGTTAGCTGTGAATACAAGGTAGGCTATGTTGAAGAATAATGACAATGCTTCTGCTATATACTTAATATATGCCATATACATGTATAGCACAGTATAGTACACAGTACAGAGCGAATTGATATACTACACATGGGTTTTTTCGACGTTTATATATCCCTCTTCGCTTTAAACACTCCAAAGACTATAAATAGAATCCACGCGTAGCGGGGTGCCTCAGCTTCTACCTACGCTATAACAGCGGATCCACATTGCAACGACACGTTTCGACGTAACCGTAGCGCATACTTGCGCTTTGTTCAGTTCGAATCGCGCATGCGCGGCGGCCGAGACTCGAACGTCTTTCTATTTCCGTCCTGGACGCTGTTTACGTTTCTGGCGCCAGGGCGAGACGTCGGTGACACAAGCGGCACCCAGCCGCCGCGGACTATGGAGAAGTCCATTGGAGTTTCCGTTTTCGACCGAACGCATAGTTCCAGCGCGAGATGGAGCACCGAGAGAGGACGTCTGGGAATATATGTATTTGGTACGTCGAAGATCTTAATGGTCGCTCGTGGTCGTCATGCGTGAATAAACGATGGGAAAACGATTTCCGATATTATTGGAAGGTTACCGGGGATGAAAAATCTCGCGGTAACACACCGGGATAACCGTGCCGAAGCCATGGGATTTTCAGGAACAGCATCCGGTTCGATGCATCCCCAATTGCACCGGGAATACCAATGGCGTCCTCTGGATGAAGAGGCTGCGGAAAAATCCTTAGTGGAAATTCGATTTCTTCTTCGGAGATTTTTCCTGCTGCGAGGGAAGGATCGTCTTCGAACTTACTCAGGCTGTATATCTATGGGCAAGAGAACAGGGTCACGTTCCTTCTGGAACGTCTACGGGGACGTCGGCCGAGTCTCTTCCTCGAGTGCTTCCTGATATGTGTCGTCTGCGACCTAACGATATGCAGATACATTAATCAAGAGGAGACAGACCGTGCAGCACGTGGATAAAATATCTATTTCGCTGTTTCAGATATATTTTCTAGTGCGACTGTACATTCCCATCTTCTTTTACCCTCAGGATCTTCTTGGGTATATCTTATATACCTAGGACAACGAGAGAAAAGAGAATTCTGGAGGACTTGGCGAACACGGCTTCTATACCCGACAACCCAGCCAACACGAAGCTCATTTGTCCTCGACGCCATGCTGGATTAATGAGTTTATTTCATTTGCGCCACTCGCGATATTAATTTTACTCACTGGAATGCAAATTGCCTCGTTTTCGTACCCGTTTAAATATACCGCTCAACTTTCACAGCTTGACTCGATATTTTCGCACGATCGACATAATTTTTTTTAAACTTCTGCCTTGGTATAAACGCTCAACTCGTTACTGGCCGCTGCAACTTTGCACATGTACTTCCTACACTTACTGTACATATATGCATTTTATGTGCTACCTTATGTAGGTAGATGTTCCACGTGATACTTTCGCGAAATCTTGAACCACGACTTTTCAAAGAGTCTTACGAGATAGGTTACTATATATCCTATGGATATACATGAGATGAAAAGTCTCGCGGTCCAGCGAAGCGAATAACGTTAACTTTACTATCTAACTGTATCCGTTTATTTACTATGCCTACGGTCTTTGAGATCGAATGACCCGAAGTAAGTAAAGCATCGCTGTAACCGATATTCGGGAATCTCTTGCAAACTGCCAACTTCAGACTGACTCATTCCGTCACGAAATTTCGGGATCCACTTTCATTCGGATCTGGTAAATAGCCATGGGGTGCCTTACTGTGTAGTAAACAAACGGCAAAGGTATAGTCTATTCCAGCCGAACGCTAGGGAGCTGTAGGCACTGTCTGTCGAACAGGGTAACGCTTATATACTATAGTAAAGCGGCAAGGTAGAGATGGCAGCACTGTACATAAGTTTTCAGTGAAAATCTGTTACACCTTTATGAACAGTCGAGAACTTTCTTTTGGTTGGAATGAAATTTACATTTTGAATTTATTGGCAATATACGTATATCGTGTATGGCATCTGGGTCTCGGGTATATATCTATTATTTTCGAGGAATTATTACGAAGGTACTTTATATTTTGTCGTATAATAAAAAGCATCGTTTCTCACGTTCCCAAAGAATTTTCTCACCTCTGTGGATTTAAGGGCGCGGATAGGGTGACCGGACTTTTCCGTCAAATCGTCCGTGGAATCGTCGCTTCCTGTGACTCGGGGGCTGATTCGTCCCCTGTTTGTGCCTTTTAGTTTCGCGCTAGTCACTCTTTTCTATAGGGAGGAAATCCGTTTCTCGTAGGCCTAGGGACACGTGGGTTTTGGCTTTGTAAAAATGACAGGCTCCCGATAAAGGGATAAAGAGCAAGAAAAGGTAGCTGAAGGTCTATAGAGAACGACAAAAGAGATCCAAGATCTACCCCATGAATTAAAAATGGCGGATATACGAAGGAAAACGTAGTCTTGTTTTATAATTGTAAATTGTAAGTAATACTGACAAATTTCACATAAAATCGTTATAGGATATTTAACTGTACATATTCGATTAAAAATTAATTGATAATTACAGACCTGATCAATTTATTTCCAATTTTTTTTTCTACCCCTATGTTTTCCAGGTACAGTAAGCGTCAACAGCGTTCTCCAGACCCTTGTCAAGTACTCGTTAGTTAGCCAGAATCCTCGCTACAGGCCATATCGCTGACGCTTACTGTACACGTGTTTCCAAATGTCTAACTTTTTGCCAGGGACCGAGGAGCGGATCTAAAACGAAATAGAAATTCGTGTAGTCGATGGAATTAGCGTTTCCGGAGAAACGACGGTATCCTGCAAAAAATACGTCCTCGCGTCACAACCGGAAAAAGCTCCTAGGTCCTAAAATGGCGGATAAAAAATTGACCAAAATACTTTCGCACGTTCTCTCTGTCCTTTTTTTTTCTTTATAAGACTCCATGGGTACTGCCTGCATCTGCCATCTCGAGGACTGCCCATCCTAGATGATTTTTTCAGGACCGAAACTTCATCTCGAATTTATCTCGAAGGAACGATTCCGGCAGCGGACACCTTCTGCCGATATAAAATATTTAAAAGATTTCTAAACAAGTGCTCTATACTTTATATAAGATACAAATATATATATATACACCTTCTATTATTTAATCACATATTCCTTGGTGCACAAAAAAGGTTGATTGATTTTTCAAAATTTGTCCATTTTTTTTCAATAAGCCCTTCGCCTCTTATCTTCTCTATGATAGCTTTTCTATTTATTCATGAAACGTATACGTATATCTACCTTGTTAAATTTCAACGTTTCCATTCTGTCTAGATCTCCACGCCCTGTTTTTCCAGACGGTTCTATTTCACAATGTAGAAAGACCAATCTGAACAAGGGGTACACCTAACCTCTAATTTCACAAGGAAAGAAACTGGTCACGATCTAAATTGAATTCGTGACACGAAATTTAACCTTAAACCTCTGTCGATTTAACATGTAAATTTTATAATGTTAATTAGATAAATCCATACGATCTCGGAGACAAGCTGAAACGTTACATTGTTTCAGAGTAATATTTAACGTAGTAAATTCAAACATTCAAACAGGATCAAATATGCTGTTCAGGATTATAAGATCCTGAATATCATTTTTAACGTCCTACAATATTTAAGCAATCTCGCTTACCTCGTCGCCAATTTAATTCCAATGTAATTTACAAATCTTAAAGAAATCCTCGAGTCGATCGCGCAGTTGCCAGACGTCGCAATTCAGCGTGCGATTCCGTCAGAATCTAGTAAATTTATTCTAAGGTCACGTAGACACGTGTGTGCGACAAGGGACCTAATGGGAGAAGTGAACACTGGCTGGTATTACATATAAAAGATTTGGTATGCCAAGAACTTTTTTTGTTGCGCATATAGACATATACTCGGTCCAGACTAAAATGTCGTTTTTTTTTTGACAGATCGAAAACGAAATCTCTAAAAAGTCAGATGTAGCTGTGCACACAATTTTTGTCATACAAAAAAAGTAAGCACGTGTATGTTTTTACATTGAAATATATTTTTCCAATTTTTAGCATATATGTCAGGGATATCGTTCGAAAGCCACGTGTGATTCGATAGGAATTGCATTGTTTACGATGTGTAAACAAAAATTTTACTCGTGAACGAAAAATACATTGATATCTACGAATAAGGTTTTTTTGCCTATTTTTTATCACCTTTTTTTTACTGATAAATTTTGAAGGTGTCTGCCTGACCTAATCGTTTTCCATCAACACGCACCTTTTGAAGCTACGTGAAAACCGAGGCAAACGACTCACAAAGGTCGTAGGAAGTAGAAAGTTTCTAAATTATGGGCACGCTATTTATTACACGGCTATTTGCCAGTGTGGTTTTGTGCCGTGCGCGAAATCGCTCGCGGTTTTACGAGGATTAATCAGACTGCACGTGGCTTTGGGTGCTTCGCCTGATAAACGTTTAATTACGGGAGAGATTGGTTCGCGCGTGTCCTTGCGTGAGAATTATTATACTGGATAAAGTTCGTAAAAATTTATATTGCAGTTGTACGCGATTTGCGATAAGGGTTTCATTTTTATTTTCTTTTTATTTTTGTATGGAATCAAGTTCCATTATTAATGACGTCATTTTTTTTTTTCAGGCATGTGACTGCCTTGGGATTAGCAAGGAGTGCGATTACTTCGGGTTGAAATATCAGAACGCTAAGGGCGAGGAGCTCTGGCTAAATCTCAGAAATCCCATCGAGAGACAAACTGGCGGTGGTGTCGCTCCTTTAAGGTTCGCCCTAAGGGTCAAGTTTTGGGTACCGCCACACCTGTTGCTGCAAGAAGCCACCAGGTGAGACATTATATATATGTATATATACTGATACCAAACCTTCTATGTATATTACGTAAGCCACGGCTGAATATTCTCACGCTTCGTTGGGTTTTCGTACGATTTGAATTTTACCGCGAGATTCAAAACTCGCGAAAACTTTGTATGCGATGTCGCGTGGACTAGCAAACCTTTTTTTTTTCTCCGATTTCATTAAGCGTCATCATCGGGCAAAGTAGCGAGCTAGGAGATTAAATGGTAAAAAGTTAAAAGAAAAAGTCAACGAGCCAGACGTTGAAGAATTAAAAAGTTTGACTTCAAAGGATCATAAGATGTTTTAGCTGTATTCGCGACTCTTGCGAGGAAAGAAAAAAAAAATTTAAGTAGAGTTACTTACGGATCTGCTGTTTCCTTCTTGAGAATGCAATTTCGAAAAAGTGGAACGTTCCGCCCGTTTATATTGCTCGGCAAATTGTACTGAAGAATATGAAAAATTTTATACTGCGTTTCTACGAGAAACGTAGTACGGGAATTGAAACTTGTGCAAAAGTTATAAATTCTCTTTTACATTAATAAAATACTAGATATTAACTGTATACCTATATACCTAATCTAATTTAATTGTCATAACTTCATTATTAAGTTTTAACTTATCTATAAATTTCTACATGGTGTTATCGTGGGAAGCATAAATTTTTTTTTTAATTTAAACGATTCCTTATCAAGTGATAAATTCGAGAACGCAATAACACACAGAAGCAACATGAAATGACGTGATTCGATTGTGGCTCTTTTAGTCAGCAGTTATCGAAGCAATTTATAACTCTGATATCCATGAGAGCGACGCTTTTGTTTGATATTCGCGAATTCGTTCGTTTGAGAGTATCGCAATTTTTCCAACGTGAAAAAGACATTTTGGAAGAAGATTGTAAACGATCGTAAGCTCGTTACATTGAAATCAATAAAGAATATAAAGCACGTTTACACTATTAACAACAGCAAGAAAAAAAAAGTAAATTCACTTTAATACGTATTTCGCGAGTCTTGACAACAAGCAGGATTATTCGTTATTTTCGCAGCGGAATTTACACAGCTTGCGACTTCCTTAAGTTGCCTGAGTAAATCCTCATATAATCCGCACAGCCGTAAATACGCGGTGGCGGAGCTTGTTTTAATTTAAAAGCCGCGACACACCCGGCCTGACCTGACACAGTCTTCCCTCCCCGAGGAAGGAGAAAAACTTTAAGGCTCGTTCACAATACCGAATCAGATTTATATTAGTAAAATAGTTTCAATATATTTCGCAACGGTTTAGAAGGCACGCGGAATGCGTCTGATTGAAAAAGCCTTTTCATGAAACGACGCCGACAGTTTTCCTATATAGGTTGGCTGTATATCTCAAGAAGCTCCATCGGCCATTACTGGTTTTGGCATTTTAATCAGCGTGAGACTCCTGGCACAGAGTGGATAGCGAAGACGTAAAATAATGGCCATGTTGATCTTTAAATCTGGTGCACTCGAAATCCAGTGGGAAATCACAGTGAGAGAGCCAAATAGATTTCGAAGTAATTTGATGTCTAGATACTAATCGATATTATGACAGAAACGCATTAAACTATTGATAATCCTTATTCGAGGTCATTTTTATCAGTACAATATCACTGCATGTTATTAGGAACATTTTTTTAGAAAATGTATTTCTTACTCGACTGCCATATATGTATACATATATAGTTTAGAAAATTTGCTCATACGTTTATCATACACAATATAGAAAACGCGAGAAAAACTGTTGGTTGAACGACTCGGACACGTCGTGCATTTAAAGCGAGTTTTTATACGGTTAAAAAAGCACAAGGTTTGACGTACTAGACCAGGAAGCGAGTCTTACAGGTTCTTTCAAAAAGAACATAACACGGTGCTCGCAAAGCGCCACTGCATTACGTACGCGGTCTGCGACCTGAGTCTACCGGATGGTTAGCAGTCCTGTGGACTGAAACTAAAAGCACGAAGCTGCGGGTAAGTCTGTGTAAAATTAATCTGACGTGGGCCAGATTTAATTATGCTACACAGTGTCTCTCGAAAGGTCGACGGTTTCAGCTGGAGAATTTACTTCTGTTAAGGCAGGAGTTTATGCGCTGTGTTAAGTTAGGTCGTGTCGAGTTACCTTAAGTAAGGTTATACCGATCCAACCAGGTAAAAGTTTCCTTGCAAGGTTAACGTTAACTACAGTCAGACTATTCAGGGTGTCCAGGTTGATTGGAGCTTTTAGAATTTCGTTTACGTTCCTTTTTGGAGGGCATTGAATTTTTCGTAAGGATCAAAAAAAAGAAATTGTAAGTAACGCAAATGAGCTCGAGTCTCATTTATGAGATCGTGCGATACTCGTATGAGGAATTCTTAACTGAGTCTTTTTCTTTTTGTCAATGGGGGGAAAAAGAAAACTTTTCGCTGAGATTCCTCTTGTTTGTGGCCGTGGTTTTCCCTAGGGGTCGTTTCGCCCATCCATTCGTATTTACGACCCTTTATTCTCGGGATACACATAGGTACATCATTTTCCAACTATTACCTTTGACTCACAGGATTGGGAAATCCGCGAATTCCCTGTTCAATAACACAATGCCAAACATCGGGCAGTATTTTATCAGCTCAGGTTCTTATGTGTCCACGTACCCTACATATCCCTAGATACTTTTAGGGGATGTCCGCCCCTCATGGGAATACCTTGAAATACCTTATCACACTGTGAGTCAAGACTCCTATATTTTTCTTACCGACTGTACTCCTTATCTATATCGTACGTCAAACTAATTTTATCAGCAATGTCCGTCTTATCTATCGACAGTAGAACCATGTCCCAATACACCAGGAGCCCCCTCTCGCTTCTGGATGCTCCAAGATGAAAACCTGTTCAGGAGGTTCAATCCGAATTTTTTTTTTTCTAACAGACGGCTAATTCTACCTCCCTCGGGAACGTCCTGACGGGACGCCTGTATTAGACAGTCTGGAAAATACACTGCTGAGATCCTGAGGGTCGGTCAATGTCTTACAAGTTATAAGTGTTATTTTTGTCAGAGTACAGCCCAGCCCAATAAGGGAGCAGACGACTGAGGATTCGAAGCATCAAGGATGAACTCTGCCATCGAACACCCTTGGGGTTCCCTAGAAGGGCGAGGGCGAAAGTGGGCGTAGTACGCCAATGGGAGAGAATATAGACAGGATATCGGGATACAGTAAAAACATTGGAATCCGTAGAAAACTGGAAGAGCGTACGTAGTCGTACTACGGAAAGGATGGAAAAAGAAAAAGACGAACAATGAGCTAGCGGAGGGTTGGCTAGAACGTAGGGGTTGAGTAAAAGGAGATAGGGTTGTTCTCATTGTGGTTCGTATTGACAGTATTAGCAGCACTGGTACCGAACGACCAGGAAGAAGGATCTTGGTGTCGATGGAGAAGGAAGAAGGTCGCTGGGTATAAAAAGAACGAAGATGATGCCTCGTAAGGTTAGTCTCCAGGCAGACTAAGGGTAGTCTGACTGGGGCTGCTTCGGGAATATAAATCAGTCGGTATTGCAGTAGTATCGTCAGGAACGAAAACGCTTCTGCCCGATATTGGATTTCATACAGGAATATTTTCCCGTCGTGCGCAAGTTTGCCAAGTTCAGGTGGCTGGTATAGGAATTTAGAGGGTAGACTTTCGAATACCCAAGTTAGTCAAAGTACTCGTGGTACTTTTTCGTTTTTTTCTCTTCTAAGTACTAATCAAATTGAGACAAACAACAATATGTGAAGCAGACTAAGGTACCTTTGAACTGACCTATCCTCTTAGTACACTGACGAGTAGAAGTGGACAGGATTATTTATAGTGTAACGATATCAATTGACAATAGTATTTTCAAGGACTAATTTTTCTCTGGAATTGAAAAAATTTTTACTTTTTAATAAACATCCTCATTTTCACTGCCAATGTGAACGCAGCTTTAACCTCGTTACTGGTACCGGCGTTACTTGACGTTAAGCGCTCCCGGATATTAAGCATTTTCAAAGTTTTTTCAAGTCCTGGAATCATACTCGTGGTTATGTTAGGCACTGGCTGCTTATACTCTGGTACGACGTATTTTCTTCGTGGTTGGGCTAGGTTAGGTTTCGGTTCATCGCGAGCGCCAGACGCTTTAAGCCCCATCCACTGGCGCTATCCGGTAACGAAGAAGCTCTTTGTAGGTTAAGTTACTGGAGCGAGAGTCTCGCGAGGGGATTTTGTCATTCGTCGTCTTGAAGTCCCATCCACCTTTGTCTGGCAATACCCACCGATTAATTAGCGAAGGCAATGAACCTACGAATTCTAATCGCGCCTTTCCCGTATACATATAATCTTGAGACTTAATTAAACTCCCAGGGGAGTCGCGTTAATTTCGCAGATTCATAGAGGAAACGGCTAACTTCGTCTGCTCGTGTGTACCGTCCTGTACGTGGTTCAAGTCTGGAAACGCATCGACAAGCGTAACTCAATTTCATGGGGCGTCGTACCTGACGTATTTGGCTTAGTTGAAATTTGGTTCAACTTCAGGAAGCTGTGCGACTGATGTGGAGAAAGAGAGAGAGAGAGAGAAGAAAAGTTAACCTAACCTTTACTGGAATAATAATTATAACATGAAATTTCCTTATTAAAATTTACTTCCTGTACCATCTGTACATTCAGTTTATGTAACTTTTTAGAAAGCCTGTACCCGTAGATACATTTATTATGGGTATTGTTATTGTGGGAGTATTGATATAATCCTACCAGATGAGTTTTATCATTTGGAACATAATCCAAAAGGCTTTCAACCGTTATCCCAGTATATCACTCCCGAATCAAGAAGCATTATTAAGTTGGGTCGATGGTTAAAATCCAAGCGTCTGCCTGGCAGGATTTTGCCCGGGTTAAATTAGAACGGACGTAATTAATAGTTATACGTTCGACACAGCGGAAATGCCCGGGCAATATCGCTTTCATAATTCCGAAACTAATTTTCCTGGGATTAAAATCGGTCGCAGCAGATCGGCTGTGCTAGATTAGGTGAGTAATTAATGGCGGACGACGCGGTATCGCGTGTGCGCATGCGCGTGGATTACAAGAAAGAAAGGGGAGGAACGGCAGAGCTGCTCCTGTCTTTCCGTATACCTTCTCTGTATACATATGTATATACTCCTTTTAAATTCTGATTATCCAATTCTCTGTTTATACTCCTTGACAATGTAAATTCATTATTTAGTCTTATGGGGATTGTTGTGTTCTCTTTGTTTCTAATGAATAAATATCACATCCCCTAATCTCAGGGAGAAATGTGAAAAGTAATTGGCAGCGGGATTAAGTCGACTAATCCAATGAAGTTTTCCTGCTTCCTTAAGGATTTAGATGCCAGGGTGCTTCTTCTTTTACTTCTGAGCTTCTTTTTTTCCCCTCTCTTTTTCGTAACTGTAAATAAATCCAAAAAGACTCGTGAGAACCGACTCAGTGTGGATGCTACTTGCCACCATCCTTCTTAGGAACACGTAAAGGATATATCCGTCCCACCGCCTTGTCTTCTCTGTACTTGGGGTGCAAGACGCGTCCGAGAGCTTTCCTCCATTGTCGTGCCATTAGAAGTTTCATCCTTGGAAGGATGTGAAACAATAGACGCGAGGTTCACTGTATTCCACCCTAACGTTACTGTACTAACGTTCGGGTCAACTTGACAAATAGTCCCGGCGGCCCCGGCCAGTGTCTGGTAAAGTTCATCGTGAATCGGCCTTGAAGTTTCAGGAGTAATTTCTACAGTCCGACGATCTGCTACTGTCTACGCTCGAACAATTGGTATTCCAATTTATCCTGGTTTCAGGTTAACTCCTCGTCGAGCTAGTAGAATTTCTCGAAGTAACTTTCCAAGTACCTGGGAAATAGTTTGTCGATTGTCAGTCGAGGTACGAGTAAGTGGAGACATAACTTAATCCCTTTAAAAATAAAGTGAAGCTTTTAACGGATAATCCCGAAGAGGTGGGATAAAATAAAATTTTTTAATTATTTTAACGATCAAACAATTTTTATAATTGTTTCAAAGGATTGGTGCTTAAGAATAGGGGTTGTCACAGTCAGGATAATTTATTGTACGAAATGTCATCTTTTTTTTTTGCATCTCAGTAGTGCTTCTTCTCTTCCAGCAAATCTCACTGACTTTTATTCCGGGTTATCTGCCTTACCTACTTAACCCTCCTACTTTGTTACTCTCGAAGTCTCACGAGATCGTCGCTAGAGACTCTTTCCATTCTCTGAAGTTTATTGGAGAGTTAAGGGTTGCTTCATTCAAAATCACCCAGGACAATTTTTTTTTCTTCTTTCTTTCCCGCAACTTTAAGATACGCCCGTGAACGAATAATGTCCCTCAGATTTATTCGCAGATCATCTTCGATGTGAATCCCCCGCCCCAACCTTTGTTCCATAGTCAGAAGAATTTTCGCATTCCCGTTGGCGTTTTTCGCAAGGGCGAATTTTCCCATGAATACCTCCCGTATTTGAATTTTCCCATATGTAAATTTTATTCGAGGAAATAAAGAAATTAAAGTCCCAACAAATACGATTTTTTTTTTTCCCGTAAAACCACTCTTCTTTTTTCTACTTTTCTCTTTTTTTCCTCCCTTTCACGAGGCAATGCTATATTCTTCAAGCTGCTTGGAAAATTCCATTATCCACGCGGCGGGCCGACTCGTCCATAAAATTCAAACGTTCGACAGAAACGTGAAAATTCACGAAGCTTACGGAACATTTGCTACAGTTCCTCCATGTACAAATCTAGAGGAAAATACTAAGCGCTAAAAATCAATTACCCACAGTTCATTCTTGTCAAAAAATTTCCATATACCAAATGAATCACCTACCACATAATTTTGAGTAATTCTTAAATCAACCATTACATTACGATCAATTATTTAAATGATCAAATTACTGAAACTCCCATCTCCACTTTGTACATACGACTAGATACTGCAGGGATTCACTCAACTTCAAGCACATTTCTTTCATACAGGATTTAAATTGGATAAACCAATCATGTGCAACCTTTGAGAAGAATACACGAATATTCTTCTCAAATCTGGCAGACGATTGGTTAATTCAACTTAAATCTAGCCCGATGGAATTGTAATGTTTGTAGCGAACATCTGCTACTGCTTACATACCGCTCGCAGCGCCATCGTACCAGAGCGCGGTTCAACACATAATTAATTACCGACAAGGCATCAGTCTCCCGTCTCTACCTTTCCATACAAGTTTCGCACTTAAGTATTAGAAAAATAATCAAAGAGTTCACTAAGGAGGAAAACCGCAACATAATACTCGTTAAACGTAATAACATTTTGGATACATATATATATATATATACTATGTGTATATATATACACATCTATAAATATAAGCTGCCTGTATCTAACCCCGTATACTCCATATCCACGTACAAATGGTAGCCAAGAAGCTTTGGCTTCCTCGTAGAAGCCATTAATTACGCCACAACAATGATTAATCGTTTGAAAGCTCACCAGATGAAGGGATGAAAAATCGTAGTTCATCGACCTTTGCGATTCTATTTATCGTCCTACAGTTAACCTCAAAACTATCTCCGTCAACCTTGAATCCAGCTTTTCATTCCCACTACGTGATACTGAAGTCGTCCGAACGCACAGGCAGCCAGGGGGAGTTCATTTCGTACCAATTGCATAACCCGAGCCAAAACTAATTTACCGTCTACCAACTCGTAACAGGCGGGAGTTTGGGCCATGAGGTGCGCAACTTCAAAACGACTCCCAGCGAAAGGATAACTTCGCCCGTAATGTATTATTTATGTGACGCTACCGTTTGTTATGCTTTCCTCTCACTCGCTCTCTCTCTCTCTTTCTCTCTTTCTCTCTTGATTATTTCTTTTTCTCTCGTATCGTCTAGTTGTTGGCGACCGCCCCAAAATTAACCGAACCAAAAGTTTCGGCTCAACCGACAAAGCTTTCGCAGAGGCAGGTAGTTAGTCAGGCTTTTTCGCGCATGCGCGTACCGGCTCTTCGTGCTTTCTAATTAACTCTTGAGGTCGGCGAAGAGGAGGCTTTACTGAAAAATTTATTATTTAACACTCGGCCGCCCGACTCACTCCTACCAACCATTACGCATCAACGTTTTCAGACAGGAATTTTTTGTCTCGTTGTCTTCCTGTTATTCCCACGCTTCCAGAATGCTAATGCGTTTTTTCTTTTCTATACTCTTGGGGATTTGCAAATTTGACTTTGGAACGTGTCAGAGGTTAATATATATATATGTCCTAACGGTATATTACAATATTCCACATGATAAAACAACTTGGCTCTCGCTCTATGGTTACCAACTTAACCAGTTAAGTGCGGTTGACGTGTATATACGTCGGACCAAATCTCTATTGCGGTGCGGTTGACGTGTATACTCGTGGTGTAAATTGTTAATTTTCTATCAAATAAAAATGTAATCCTTTCTCGTTTTTCGTGAAATTTATAATAGAAACATTTGCCCTTGCGTTCGACTTGTATACTCGTCATTGCTTGATTTTTAATTCCGCACTCTGTGGTGGATTTTTAAAACTAAATTCAGCAGTTAATAGGTTAAAAGAGGTCTACTCGATTACGGTCGTTCATACAAGTCTGGAAGCTTAGCCAATTTTTGGTGGTGGGGGATGACTCCACTAACGATACCCGTATTTTTAGTTTCTATCATGATACAAATAGACGTGATACAGCCACTAGCGATCGCATTTTGGCCAAGATCGCGCAGGAAGGACCAATGACATCACGTTCGAAGCGACATCAGTGTCACTTTGAGGGGACTTATTTACGTTTCTGTTCGTAAGGAGATGGCTCCTCAATACGAATTAACACGAGAGGGTAGCTTCTGAACAGGGTGGCGACTCGAAGGGAACCGGAAAGCGAGAACGTTATCTGAATCGGTAGCCGGAGTCGCCTTGTGACCCTGAATCGAAAAATCACGTCACAAAATATATCAAATTTTTTATCTTAGACATAGCAGCTGCCCACTTTTTCCTTTTGATTTCATTAGATAGTACTTAGATACGTTTGCTCATGTCAGGCTTTTAAAGTGAAGAAGCTCCTTTCGAATCATCCAAAAAATATCCTTACCATCGTCCTGTTTCACACGGCAAAGGAGTGAAATACAGAAACTGGTAACGCTGGTTAATCCTTCCTCCCGCCACCAGAGTACGGCCCTGGTCTATCTGTTTGGGGATTTTTTTCTTTTTCTCTTTCAGCATAGTTAACTCAGTATGCTGTACAAGGGGATTCCCATTACGGTAAAGGAAGTAAGCGGACCCAGTGATTTCTGCAAATCGATGGAACGAGTTAATAACGAGGATCATCAGACCGGAAGTGGAAATCCTTAGTCGTTTTATGAATTTATAGAAGCCTTATACCATGGGACTTTATAACCTATAACGTACCACAGTTTATAATAGGCAAATTCAAGGAGCCCAATGGAAGTTTCAACGATTACGGCTATTAAACTGCCATTGTTAATTTTACTTAGCTCAACGAATATCACCGAGTCCCCCAAGGGACTGTTTTAGACTTTAATTATTTCCGTTTCACCTTACTCCAGCAGCAACCTCTCCTCCGATATACCGACCGACAAAAGGCTGCTTAAACATCCGCGAGTTGGACTCGTTGTTTCAGAAGTACCAGCTATTCTCTAGCGTAGCTGACATAGAGCAGGGTTTTTAGCAAGTTCAGCTATCCTAGTTGAAACTTTCTTTAATACCAACGGATTCGGAAGAGACTGTCCGCCGAACCTGTCATTCGTAGAATTGAATTTTAATGGTAACTGAAAAAAAAATATTTAAATCAAAATTGAAATTGTATTGACGAATTATTAAAAAATAACATCATTTTATATTTTAATTTCGAACTTATTAACCTCTTCGATCGAATTCTGACCTTTTACTTATTCTCTCATATTTTATCATTCACTTCCGGTCAGTCGGAGTTACGTTGCAGCTACAGCCGATACTTTCGATAGACCACTGAAAATCCATGCAAATCTCTCGCGAATCTAGGATAACGGTATTTGGGGATATTGGCAATTACGCAAACACGTCATGTCGAGCTCTGTCAGTGTGACAATTAAGTGACGTCGTACTCCGCTGGAGATTGATCGCGTTATATATTTCAACATTTGCGATCCCCTTGCCAATTTATCATTGATATCAAAAGATCGGACCCTGTATATAATATTATGGAGCGCCTAAAATTTTTGATCTGACAGCTGTCAAAAGTGACAGGTTCATTTCAGCCGGACAATGCTTACGCGTTATCGAATAAATATATACATCAGCTCGAAATAATCGACGCAGCTTTCTGAAAATAGGTATTACCGGCATTTTTAAAATGATCAATTTTCAAACTAATTCCATAATACGATGATCCCAAGGCAAAGCCAGCCGTAAAAGCGTACCTTAATACCAGTCATAATTTAAGTAGTGCTTGGTATCCCCCCTTATAACTCAACGAATGAATATTACTACGCTGCATTGCACCCACCTATATGCACTTTCATACTATTCTCTATATACACATATACACCTATAGGACGTTCTAATATCGCCATGGACCAGTTAGCTACAGGTCGTTCCAGCAAGGTCTTATGTATTTTCTAGATTACTTGCCAAAGGTATGAAACATCAATGAGCCCAGAGACGTAAGGTTTATTGCTTTAGGATAGCCCTGACTAAGCCTATACGTTATAATAACATAGAACGTAGTACCAACCTTACGTAACAATATCCCTAGATGCCCTCTCAATATTGCTCAAGATAAAAACCCCATAAGAATTTTAGAAAAAAAAATTGTCTTCGTTTATACAAAAATATCAACACTGTACGTTGTTCTTCACGTGTACCTTAACACTGGTTTTTATGGTAAACCGGAATTTATGCGCAGTTTCAGGAAACGCCATACGATCGTGAATTTGTTTTTCTGTGGTTTGACGTAGATACAGGAAACTGTTTAATTATTCGAAAATGACCGATTGGTCTGGCATTGGTCTTATCTAAATCACGCAATGTCGACCCGAGCGCTATGCTGAATGTTAATGTCTGACATTTTTTTTGTTCTCTTTAATTACAGACATCAATTCTACCTGCACTCTCGTCTCGAACTCGTCGAGGGAAGACTGAAGGTTTCTGATTGGTCCTCCGTGGCGAGATTGGTCGCTTTGATAGCTCAGGCCGAGGGTGGTGATTACGATGCCTTACTACCCCCACATGCACTGTATTCACAGTGCTGTCAGATACAGCCGATAGAACCTTGCGAGGCAAAACCGCAGGATTTCCTACATCGCATAGTACAGCAGCACAAGGAGATCAAGGTACGTTTACGACCTCGAGTTCTAGATTCATTTACTTAGTTATACGTATACACAAAAGAGACACAGTCCTGCGAGGGATTGGCTTTGGCGACGCCACTGTGCACTTGGGATAACGATGATTAAATTTATTTTCAGGGTATGAAGGCATCAACTGCTGAATATTGGCTCCTGAAGGAAGTCTCAAATTTGGATACGTTTGGCCAAGAGATGTTTCACAGTAAATTCGGCTATAATGGAGTCTCGATGATCGGCGTTGGTCCACACGGCATTACGGTTTATCGGGGACAAGACGAGGAGACGCAGAAGTACGTTAGTTAATTCTGATAATGATTTAATTAACCTGAAGTAGACATTATCGATCGATTCTGATAACGAATGGATGATGGGTGACCCAGTTCATGAGATTCTGACTATGCAGTGTCAGTGAATTCTCAATGCTGCCCTCGTGTCGGTACCGCTTGGGTCAGAATTTGTACAGTGCTACTTGCGTCTATGTATGCGAGAGAGAGAGAAAGAAAAAAAAAAGAATAAAAATAAGGCATTGATTTTACGACTACCTTACCGAATCGCTTGGTTCTTTTGTATTCCCACGGTAGAGGCAGCACGTGGCATTTCTAATTCACTGCTATAAAAGTCAGATTCTCGACTTCCGGCAATGCAGTTTCCTCTCGCATCGCTCGCAGCTAAATAATTAATTTATCTTTCAGCATACCATACACGGCTATACAAAGTGCCACTTCCCAACGGAGAATGTTCCACCTGGTGTATTTGTCTCTGGACGGCGAGGAAACGTCTTTAGATTTTAAACTGGATTCCAGCCAGTCTGCCAGTGGATTATATCGAGCAATTACAGAGAAACATGCCTTTTATAGCTGCGAGACCGTTAGGAGTGCCGTCACTGCGCAGTTCATCCGCGACCTTAAGGTAGTAGAGAATTTTTTTAATGCATACTCTCCAATTCCATAAACGTATTTGTTCCCGCGAAACTCAAGTACTTCTAAACGTAGACCTTGATTGCCCACTAGGGAACTATTATTTCTATATTCAACGAGGACTCCACCCTGGGCAAGAAGTACGTCTTCGACATTCGCAGAACCTGCAGAGAGGTGTACGACAATGCAAGGAGAGCATTGTACTGTGAGGAAGCCAATATTGAATTGCCTGAGGAGAAGGAAACTGTAGACAGGCATGACGGTGATGACTGTCAAAATCGAAAATGCAAGGTAATTTGGTTAATTAATTATTTTCTTTTTATTAGTTCTTTTTTATCCTGAGACATAGGACCTTACTGGCTCACGTTCTATTGTAGGAATCTCGGGAGTGCCTGGCCAGACTCCTGGACGCTATGCTATGTCGTATATGCATGGACCGCACTCTGGACACTGCACTATTTCCCTGTGGACACGCCGTGGCTTGCCTTGACTGCGCCAGAAGATGCGAGAGATGTCCTCTGTGCAGAGCCGACATAGGTCACTGTCGGACAATTTATCTGCCCATTGAATTGACCCACGTGGACAAGCAGAATCCGAAGAGCCCTAACGACGCGATGGAGACCACCTTCGTAGCCACCAGGAAGCCGTCAACGGAACGTATCGCGGAGAGGATTCTCACTGGAAATGAGACGAATAACAACAACAACAATATTTGAGAACGTCGCGCGATGCGTCAGTGCAGCGCGATTAATAGAATCTTCAGGATTTTCACGTGTCGTATCGAGAGGCCGTATGTTTGAATTGGATAAAACAAAAATGCCGATATTCTCATTTGCCGCGAAGTTTATTAACGATTTACAATTATTTTCCTAGCGCTTTATTATTTACCCCCGCCCCAAGAAAGTTCATTATCGACATGCTTGTATCCGAGCGATTCAAACGTCACGCTTTTATTCGGGAATCGAATTCCTTGTATTCATATCATATGGAGACAGTCGTATTATCCGCGACATTTCTGTTTTGTCAGTAACAATAATATCGAGCGCGATGTAAATAGAATTTTTTTTTTAATTTTTAATGGGAAACTATATTGACAAATTTTTTTTCCTCGGTCACGCTTCCTTGAATTGCTCATGTTCGAAAAGCTTTTTTTTTTTGTACGCGCACGTGCAGAGTAATGATGTCACATGCATATGACAGGCGCACCCTAGAATATTGAAGTCGCTTGAAGCCGGACGCATTACGTATTAAACGCGCGTTTCCGAGGATAATATTTTACGGATATTGCGTTGCTTTTCCTAAAGCCTACTAATTCTAACCAAATGTCTTCTCATTGTATAAGCAGTGACCTCAGGATAATGGTATCCGCGAACGAACGGTAACATAGGCCTTTATTTTTTCTTATTCTTTTTCTCATCTGTTCGTAACCCTCTTCTTCATTTCTTTTCTTTTCGTTATTTTTCTTCTAACATATCCTAACCTGAATCTGTCCGTTTTAGCTGTGGGATGTCAGGTACACCTTTTCGTGGACGAAACAAAGAAATTTCTTTTCTATTTTTCCCTCCTGCTTCAAACTTAATAAAAATTATAGTTCTTCATGAAAAACTGGGACGACACTCGGTTCGAAATAAAACTCCATTCCGCTAAACCGGAATATCACGGTTATTGGCGATGATTATGCGACTTACGACATCACGGTCCATTCTAGCCGGTAACCCGATGCTAAAAGTTTTAATCGCGGAGAAGAGTTTTTCGCGTAAAACGTATGCAGGCAGAAATAAAAGAAATGGAGAAACGAAATGGCCGGTGGGAGGGACGAAAGAAATGAGGACGCGTTATAGGAAATAATAATGGAATCTATGGTACGAAGTGCCGCGCGTTTTACTTACGGGAATTATATCGCTGACAAGAATGAAAGTTGAAATAGTCCATAAGGGACAGTTTATTATTTTATTTTTTTTCACATATCCTCTTTCTCTCTTTTTTTTTTCTACGAGTGATAAATGGACCAATGTGTTGCTTACGTGTTTCACTGAAATTCGCTTTTTTCTCTCACTCCCCCCCTCCCTCTCTGTCTCTCTTTTGCTATCTCTCCTTATGGATTTCTTCTCTTTTTCTCATTCCTTTTGTCCTTCTATATTTTTCTTTTCGTCGTCTACGGTTTAACTCTGACTCAGACGCTGCCCCCAGAGTGCAGGGGTCGAAACTTTTATCGAAACAACTGACCCTCTGTATATTTATTATATCATTCGAATACGCTATACATAACACGTAGCACTGTACCACTTGAAAAACGACTGTCATAATATTCCTGTTTCGTGAAGGATCCTTCAATGAAATTTTATTGTCGTGACTTCTTTGTGCGCGAGTGAGAAATGAAATGATTTCATAATAGGAAACCGTCGTCTTCACTAAGATTTCATGAGATAGTTTCGAATTAGAAAAAGAACGAATAGTCATTGACTCTCGACGACAATCCTTGCATTTTATATTTTCTTTCTTTTTCTTTTTTCTATAAACATATTTCTAGTACAGTCAAACCCTTATCACTCCAGCAGTACTGCCGGTTGGAGTGATAAGGGTTAAACATATGACTACTACAGTAGTTTACTTGACGGGTCTCAACTTCTCTTTGTACCATAGAGTCGTGCAAGATAAAAATTACGTTCTCCTTGTTATCAGCCAGTTTCATAGGAAACTCTATATTTAGCCTCTTGCATTTCCTGTTCTCTTCCGACAGGAGGTATTGCAGCTACAGTTAGCAGGGAGAGGACGCGAAGATGCCCATTAGATGAAAAGAGAGAAAGAGAGAAAGAGAGAGAGAGAGAAAAAGAATGAAAGTGAAAAGAAAATGAGACACGCGGGATAACCTTATTAGGAGCATTTTTTTTGCTGAAGTATCCTATACAAATAGCAAGCGTTATTACCGTAATATCTGTTTATATGTATATAAGAAGTTGCGATAACCTCCCTGACCTCAGGAGGGTTCAAACAGAGCAAAAGTCATAAGTTCACCAAATGTTAAATCCGATTTGCACTAAGCTGGTGTACCAGCGATAATCTATCGAGCGAGACATAATAACATACAAGTGAAAGGAGAATAAAAAAGAGCCATAGATGAATATAAATACACTAACAAAGTATATACATATATATGTATATATATATAATATATACGTGGCATTTATACCTTTAAATCAAAAAAAAAAAAAAAAATAGACCTTAAAAATTGTTTAGAAGATATTACGAATTCTTATTGATTTCAAGAGAAGAAGTCATTTTCGCAATAGGTGCTAAGCCATATTGTGAAAAACCTTCCGATTTTGGGATCGATAATATATTACGCGTATCGTTTGGTTCACCAGCTTTTTTATCCCGTCAGCAGCCAGCAAAGTGGACGTCAGTAATAGAGCAGAATTCACTTTCTTGTTACCGCATTCTTTACCACCGTTAGATATACTAGAATAGAACTTGTTCTTACATCCAAGCGAGCATTCTACTACACATGAAGAGCGTGTGTGTCTGAGAGAGAGAGAGAGAGAGAGAGAGAGAGAGAGAGAGAGAGAGAGAGAGAGAGAGAGAGAGAGAGAGAGAGAGA
>JASANN010000492.1:194742-218912 GCA_031762395.1 Calameuta pygmaea
AGAGAGAGAGAGAGAGAGAGAGAGAGAGAGAGAGAGAGAGAGAGAGAGAGAGAGAGAGAGAGAGAGAGAGAGAATACATGTGTGAGAAAACGAAAAGAGTGAAAGGAATGAAATTGTTTGAGGAGCGAGAAATAAGTTAAAAAAAAAAAAAAGAAAGACGGATAAATACTGTGAGAATGAGCGAAATGCGTGGCAATTGTTATAGTCATACATCAATGCAATGTACATCTAGTTCATAATTATTTATAAGTCATAAAAAGTGATATAGCCGACCGACGTAAACTCGCGTTTACATGTGAACCATTCGCGAGGCTTAAATAATCTTTTGGCTTACTTCTTCTACTTTTCTTCTTGTCACTTCTCGAAGCTTAATTTTTGCTGTGTTTACTTTATTCTTTCCTGTTTCTACATTTTTTTATTTCTATTCCAATCTTGGGTCATCTAGATTATCGTGAATTCACGTAGTCACGTGTAAACGCGATGAGGGATATACGTCATGGTTTGGCAATGTTAAATCCGAAGTTAGTGAAACATTTCAATGCAATGCCGTGTCAGGCCACTGTTGTCGGAGAAGTCGTGTAGGACGTAATCCTCACGAGGATTATACGAATAACCGGCTCACGATATAGTGGCACATAGAGTTAACATTACGTTTAATTTTTCTACGACTTTCTTTTACTTTTCGTTATCCTTATTCGCTCTTTTTTTTTTTTGGTAACCTTCGTTAACCACGTAGTACGGTAGATTTAGTGAGGATTCTTCGAAAGCAGTGGACTGAATTCTTTAATCTTAAAACCTAAGGCCCCCCCCCCCTCACCCCTTTCCTAACCACAAGAAATATCTTTGTACTACTACTGCGTGTCTTTTTGGTTAACGACTGTTATTATTATTATTATTACCATAATTATTATATAATAACAAAAAGAATAACTATAACATAATTATAAAGTAATAACTTCTTGTGATTACGTCTCTGTATAAAATTTTAAGGAGATCGTTGGAGACGTCGTAGCGCGTAGGGAGCGTTTAATCCATATAGTAGTAGCGAGGAGAGACAATGGAAGAAGAAAAAAAAAAAATGAGAACGAGATATAAAAATAAAATATAAAGATGGAGAGACGCGAGAGGATAGTAGCGGAAGGCGCGCAGCAGCCCTTGTCCGCAGGATCATCGTTTGCAAAGAGTATTTTTAAAGTATTTCCAATTATTTTTTAGTATTACATCAAGGTCCCACTAATTGATGGTGGTATAAATAAAAGCGATGAAAAATGTGAAAAAGATTTAAAAAATATTGTACAAGACCGATACAACCCTACACGAAATAAATACGTAGAATAACCATGTCCCGCATTGTGATGATTAAATATCGTGAAACCACTACTTGTTATCAGTGTATATTTATTTCATGACTGCATCTTAACCTATACAGTTTTACAAATGTTTGTTATGCCTTAAGAATGTCGAAAACGACGGCTCGAATTTTATCATTATTATCATTACGTCTATTAGACGCTCCGTGACAGCATCCGTCGGGGTGACGTGTTAAATAGCAAAGAAAAAATATGAAAGAAAAATAACGTATGACTGGATCTTTGGGAACTATTCAAGCGAATTTTAAATTGGATGATTGTTTAATTGTCTGCTTCGTAATTAAACCAGATCCTACTTACGACAGTAATGTGTTCACGACTCTGGAGAAAGTTTTATGATTTTTACAGTTGCCAAATATGGTGACGTAAGTTGGGCTAACTCGTAATTTATATTTGAGACTGGATCTTTTTTGTTATACTTGAGTTCTCAGTCTATCTACGTATTATTTATTTCTTATCTGCATCGAAGGTACTTGGCGTTATCGTTGCATAAATTATGTATTGGGAATATATGTTGGATTTTATGATTTTACAACTGACATTTTGTTCCTAGTGCGACATGGGCGGGGATTGACATCTGGTTGTAATTAGTAACGACAAAGGAACTCGGCGTTTTCGTTTGATTTTGGCATATTTGCTGAAAGTTTGTTTGCGGAAGGGACCCTTTCTCAGGCTTGTCGGTTAGCAAATGTCGGTAAATGGTTGGCGTGTTCGATCCTTTAGTTCAAGGGGCAAGGAGGGGGACTAACCTGTTTCCAAGACTGGCTTCGTGTCGGTTATACCGAATTTTCGGGTATTAATAATTCTTTTTACATTCTTGTGTTTCACCTTCGCGAAGCTAGTTCTTCTTAAATTGTGAATAACACCTACTTGTTGGTTATAGTTTGATGTTTAGCGTCCATATTGCCCTCTAGCTATAGGCTCCGTTTTATTTCATCTTCTTCTGGCCTTGACACATTCTTCACGAAGTTTCTGACGCCCGTAAAGCTGAACTTGCTCGAATTTTCTAGATGCTTTTCTGAAAATAATATTTCATTACGAAGACGATATTGTTAGACAAGGTTTAAATCACTATGTTTATATTCAGGTTTCTAGACATGCATCGTTGGTATTTTAAATTAGGAGCCAAATGCTGTATTATAGTATTTGTTCTATTATTATTGATATAGTGCACGGATAAAGAATACATTGATTGTTGCGCAAGTCCAAAAACTACTGGTCAAACCAAGTTACTCGAAAGTTCTATTGCTTTCGATAAGGATACAGGATAAAGACAGGGCAGGCGATGATCGTAAATTTAGCGATTCTTTTGAGTAAAAACGTTCAGACGGTATCATTTTCTTTAATAACCGGTCGGACTCGAAGGTGCAGTTAAAAAAAATCGACGCCGGTCTTAAACCACAATGATGCTTTTCGAAATTTACGCGGTTTTTCTCATAGCAGTAGTCCATTAGCGCCCCGGTATGCGCACGCATGCGTCGCTCACTGTGATTGGCTAGCAGAGCGGACTGTCATATGATGAAGCTGCGTGGCATCATGGGAAGCCTATTGCAATTTTTCAACATGGCGGTGGAATGAGCTCAAGTCGAGGAGCCGTGCCGTCGTAAAATGTATATTTCGTAGTAGCTCGAGACACCGTAACGCTTTTATAACGTGCGCGACGGTATAACGTGTCTTCAGGCCGATCGGAACGGTGCGTATCACGTGTAAATATGTATGTGACGGTGCGCAACGGCACGCTGAAGGTGACACCCCGCGACTCCGTGTGGTGCTCGAGCACGTATGGCAGAGACTAGAATCCGAGATAAGGGAGCCCTGATCTTTCTGTGCGGTGCGCGTCGCCTTCTACGAGCCGCCCCGACGTTTTAGCGATGCTCTGCCCGCCTAGGCCGAACTGTGAAAGTGTGAGTGTCCCGTGAAAATTACAAGCGGATCGAGTCGAGATGCTCGTGGCTCCGCGTATTTCGGAAGCAGCACGGCCAGTGTGCTCAGATAATCGTGCTAGTCGCTTAGTATTCCTTTCTTCATTTTATTCCTAGCCGTAGCTTCGCTATATAATCTCGACCTTTGAATACGTTTGAGTAACTTCTTCTGGACGTGGGTAGCAGCTTGGCTCTGATCGAAATGAGTTTCGATCAGACACCTCGACGAAACCTGCCACCATTGTGCTCGGGCTCATTGTATGATCGTGTGTCTTGCCCAGCTTATACAGAATTATATTCCTCGATCATTATTTAAATATTTATTCAATGTCTTTTACGTTTCTTTCAACGATTATCCTCTCGAGGAAGATTTTTTAGCTTATAAGACTCGATGAATTTCGTGACAGTATGCCTGAACTTATTTGGCACCATTCGTCGTTGGATTCTTATGTAAATGCCAGCCTAGCTTGAAATTTTTGGAATTATTATGCTTTTGCTAACTTTTTCTATTGCTGCCGATATCCGAAGAGGTACTTCTTGGCCGGTATCGGTGAAAGTACAAGCTATTCCCAGTGCGTAATGTTATTCAGAGATACAGTTTACAGCTGGCACCTGAGAGTGTCAGAACTTGAATTAATGTAGTATCATTTAATGAAACAACTTTTAGTGTACAAAAATATTCCTAAATCTTTATTTCTCTTTCATTTATTGGACACTAAATTTAAATTATTGAAGATTTGTTTTGTAAGAATTTAATCAATGTCAGTCTCTCTTATTTAGTTTAAATACTCTTTGTCAATTTGATACGCTTTTCCATTGAATATGCTATCAAGATCAGTTTTACTGTAAAAGTTATGATCGACTGATTCACTGCGAATATGTATCTCTGTTCAAATTTTATTACGATTTATTTAATTTTACTTTTTCTTATACATTTTGTACGATAGACACCTTGCAAATTAATTTCTTTTTACATTGCAAGGAACCATCGTTATGCATCCTATTTTGTTTTGACATATTGGAATGCTACGCGTTTTTCGTCCACCGTTGAGAGAATGAGGTCACAGCTGCACCCAAATAAACTCATTTGCATACAATAAGACAACTCAGAGTCTTTGAAATAGTGCTCTTGAGACTACTAGTACTAATGAAATTGTACCCCACAAGGCCTGTCTTATTTCGGGGATGCTTCCTTCGATACCTCTTCTTTGTGCATTGGAGACCAAGTCAAATTTAGACTCACAGTTTGATCAGATGTCGAGTGCTAATCTGGAATACTAATGTTGACTTTACTTCTCTCCTACTCACTCACCCTACTCTTTGCCCAATGCCTTTTTTGTGTTCAGTATCTTTAACTCCTACACGCAACACATCATATTTTTCTACCAATGTTCTTTAAGCTGTTAAAGAACAGCCGTTAAATCTGGTCAAGAATTCTAGTATTCCTTTTGCAAAAGACATTATCTACTTTACTTTCCACTTTGCAACACTTGTGCTAGCTAACATGAAGAATAAATTGTCTTTTATCTCTTCTTTCAGATACGTGCAGCACTACGAATCTACGTTAATATCTACGCTTACTGATTTACGTGTACGGCGTGCGTACACAATCCGAAGATATACGAGGGTCGCTAGAAGACCCGATGGTTTCCTGACATGATGGAAAGCAAGTTGTACGTGAAGAATGAGCCGGGACTTGAAGGGCAATCGCTCGCGAATGCACAGCCCAATCCTTTGACAGCGGATGATGTTGGAGGGCCACGAATATGCTTCGTCTGCGGCACCCTCGGCCACGGCGAGCACTATTGGCTCCGCGTCAAGCCGAGTCCTGGTGCAGCGCCGAATGAGCCTTATTTCCCATTCCTGGAGTCGCATGAACCACCTAATGGCTATCGGGGCGAAGGTATCAGAAGTGGAGCCGTCAAGGCGTGTAGTCTCTGTTATGCTCTCCTCCTGCAGCAATGGGAAAGTTATGAAAGGGATGCGAGGCCTCATAGTCAACGAATCTATTGGCTAAAGAGATGCGACGGAGGTCCGTTCACTGGTGCCGAAATGGCTCTCCAGGGTGAGTACGCCGCCCAGGTACTTGGACTGACAAACGATCAGCCGCCACAGCCTAGACAGGAGAGTCGTTCAGTGGGAATCTCGCCAAGACTTCCAACGAATTCGCCATCGCCTAGAGTCGAGCAAACAAGGCCGCCATCAAACTCAGTAGAGCTGCCAAGACCGCACTCCAACACCACGGATCCATCTCGACATCTGGAACAGGCGAGACTCACTATGGAGTCACCACATCAGAGATTGCAATCGCCTCATCAAAGACTGCAGAGCCCTCGGCAGCCCGTCGAGGAGCCAAGAATTTCCAACGAAGCCGCCCTGGACTTGAGGCATGCACCGAGGAGTTCACCGGCACCGCAGTCCAGCTTACCTCCTCAACCGCAAGGTGAAGATCCGCGATGTGCCCTGTGTCGACGATTCACCAGGGTTCCTTTAAGCTTCATGCATCTGTATTCTCTATTTCTTTTCGCTCTAACCTCTTTTTTCTTTCAAATTTTTTTTCTCTCTTACATCGAGCGAACTTTCGTTCGTGGGGTTTTTATCAGGAATCTAAAGGTTGTCTCTGAACCGCCAACAAGAAATTCAATATCCAAAGGCGCCTTTACATCATACTTTTAGTTTGAATTGCAAATGCCGCGTTCTCATTGCGAAGATGATATTACAGGAGGAAGCGCCGGATAATCGATTTGTAATCAATGCCATGGGAGACACGGTGATTCCATCCATGTTGTTCCGCGTATCACACTTCGACGCTATTAAACTGTAAACCAATATTTCGTAATGCGTCCTATTATGCGTGCAGCCTTCAATATGTTTATCGAGCGTAATAGATACTGACGTTTGGATACTCGAATATCTTATTAAGTTCGAGGGTGCCTTGATCACGATTTAATAATTATATTACGGTAATAAGGAATTAATTTTGCATATTATTCACTCAATAACGAAAACGCGAGCGTTAAAAGAACACACTGCAGTGTAAGATTATTTTAATACTTTTGGATCTCACTTCTTTTTCCAATTAATCGGAAATACAAGGGAATTAGGAATACCACTGGGATTATCGATTATCGAGATCCTCAGCTGTTCACACACAGATGCCTGATATTTTCATGCGGAAATACGTGTATTATGAGAATTATTTTTATGCCAGACATTAGTAATGAATACCTGGTACTGTCGCTCGGTGTGACCATCTTCCTCTGCATTTGCAAAACCAATGCCGTTCTCGTAGTTATCTTCAGACCGGATGATAGTCAAGCTTTAGAGGTCTCATCCAAGTTTATTGGGATTTCAGATTAGAAATATAGAGCGTCAAGCATTATATCTGGTAATCGTGTTACTACATATACATATAAGTGGATTACACAACAATAATCTCGATTCTGCACAATACTGGTGTTGCTCAGATTCAATTATATAAGGGAAATCAAATGTCATTTATGAACTCATCGATCAGTGATCTTAGCCCTGATAACACCTTTGATGCTCATTGGAATGTTTAAACTGAATTGTCATTCAGTATGACAGCGAAGAAAGCATTGAGAATTCTTGTAGCACATATGGATAAGACAGCGAAGACTTTTAATAATATATCATCAGTCGAATCATATTCTGAGATTTCTTAAGGAATACGTAGTAATGCAAAAGTTAAGACCATGCGTAGTATCCCTAATTATTAAGATGACCCGAAGAGTTTAATTGGATCTTTATCTGAGGTCAGCCGGACGGCTTTGGCCGTAATTTCAATGACGGTTTACAAAGAATGTCTTGTTCGTCTTCTACATCGGAATAGATGACTCCCCCGTCATATGTAGGAGTTTGTGCGGTTACTTGCTTATCCAAGAATTTCCAATTGCAATCTTTCGCCGAGACAGCGATTACCGCTTTTAAAGAGTCACGAATCACTTTGACTTGCGCTTACTTAGTAGGAGTATCGTGCGACCGCGCTTACTGATAATTTTTCTACTTTTAAAAATAGTCGCAGAGTTGCGTGACCGTTTGCTGCAAGCCATCGCGACATCTCAAGACGAAATGGTCCAGTCGAAGAACTCTAATCGTGAGTGCTCGCGCCATTATAACATATAGTGGCATCTATCAGATTCAAGTAAAAGCTGCTTTTTAACGTTGACCGATTATCACTACTTTAGTATGTATTCGCCGTAAACAAACGAATCTCATCGGCGTTTATGTTGGCCTTAGCCCTTTCGGCTCGCTAATGTAAACATGAGTAAGTAGAGGTTAACAATTTCACAGATAACGCTGCACTAATCGCTGCAGCCTTATTTCATTAAGTTAAAAAAAAAATGCACGTTTTACAAGTTTTCCGCTACGCGGCACTTTTCGTTCTCCGCATGCTTGTAAGTTAGTTCGCTTCCTTCTGTACTCCCGTCATCAACACGAACCTGAACGTGTGTATATACATATATATTTTTTTATTATTTAGCCTCTATGAGATTCTTCAATTTCTCTCCGTGTCCTTTACTCTCATGTTGCTATCTTCTTGACTTTATATCACAGTCTCTTCCAAGTCATACTTTGTGCGATATTAATTTTACTGTTCTTCTTGTTTCAGCCATCTATAGTGGAGGCTCTACGTCTAGCGTGGGGACGGATATCCTGGATCTTTCGATGCCGGACAAGAATTCTGTTACCGAGGTCTGTTATGTCTGCGGAGATGAGTTCAAGCGAGGATCACTCAGTCACATAGCAGCGAAACCACTGCCAACGCCACCACATCCTGCCTCCAGTCCTCCGCCGTTCTTCCCATCTCTAATGTTACATCCTAGACCAAGCAGAAGTCGTCCAATGGACAGTGCTGGTCGTGTGCAGGTAGGTTCATTAGAATGTTTATAATTTTGAAAATGAGAAATCTGGGGTGCTCTTCAGTTTTTAGTACTTTGACACAGTGTGCCATTAATATATTTATTTTCCAGGCCTGCTCCGCGTGTCAGAATCACCTGTTACTCCAGTGGAAAGCTTATACACGTCAGGGTGTACCACACGGTGATCGGAATTATACTCTCCGTAAACGTCAGGCACCTGCAATGGATACTACTAATTTCATTTGCTACACCTGCGCCCTAGAGTACCCATCGTCCAGTATTAGGCTGCTGTACTGCTGCCCCAATCCCGAGAAGGAGGCTTATTTTCCCTTCATCTGTTCTCTAAGACCGCCTCCTGGTGCCAGTCCGATAAGTCCCCAGGGCATGGTACAGGTTTGCTCTATCTGTTACAAGGCCATACCCCAGAAGCAGCAGGTCTTCAGCGGGGAGAATCACGAAGCTCAGCCTGCAGGGCAAAATATGGATTTTCGACAGCAAGGTCAGTATTAAAATTAGTGTATGTATGAAAGTTTTATAACTGGCTAGTTAATTGTCTACACACAAGACAATTGTGTAAGAATCTTGCGAACAATTGTCCGGCAATTATAACAAGCGAAACTTAATTAAAAACAAAAATCGTTTTTCAGGTCCCTCGCCACGACCTGCTGTGGCTAAATCGCCAGCAAATTCGGCTGGGAGTGACATTCGGTTTAAACCTTACGACCTGAACAAGTCGACGACAGTTGTTAGTAAACAACGTAACGCAGGAGTGAAAGCACCGCCTGCGGGTCAACGAAATTCACCAAGTAACGGTCCTGCCGAAAATGGTACCGTCGCTTTAGGACAGAATTACAGGTGCTATATATGCGAGAGACTTTATCCTCGTACACACATGGAATGGTGAGTCCAATAATTATTTAAGCTACCAACGAAGATCGTATAGATGATTGGTCTGAACCAATGATTTATCGTATATTTGCCTTAGGCTCTCGACGAGTCCTGAAGGCATGAACTCCCATGCAATGCATTTTCCCTGTCTGAGAGGAATGGCCAGGACTTCCGAAAATGCCTGTATGGATAGCCACGGAAGAGTTCTGGCTTGTAGTCACTGCGTCAATCATTTAGCGCAGCAGTGGGAAAACATGGATGCTGAGCGTATGCCTTTAGAACGTCGCAGGTTGGTATCACGGTTCTGATAATACCTCGCTAATAACAGGGTCACCACATTATGAATATCCATTACCTGTTTTAGGTACAATATTCCTAGTCCACATCCAAACGGCGACGTTAGCCGTTCCATAGCCACACCACCGAGTTCCAGCTCGGATCGTACCTTCGGTAGTAATCCAGGAACCTCCAGCAGCTCTATTTACTGCTTCCTCTGCGGTTTGCACAGTGACCTCACTTTGGCCAGAGTCCTTTACGGCCGTCCACAGGGACGGAACGCGCCATTTTTTCCTGAATTATTACGACATCAGTCACCACCCAATGCGGAACAGCTCAGAGAGGACGGATCCGCTCTCGTTTGCACCTTTTGCTATCACTCCCTGCTCGCCCAGTGGCGACGGTATGAGAGTCTCTCCAGTGGACAGCAGGTGAACGCTGCCGAGAGACAGTACGACACCCACGATTATTGCTGCTACGTGTGCGGCATCACCACCTACAGGAAACGGGTGAGGGCTCTGCCCGTCAAGGACTTCCCGTTCCTCAGGTATCATCGGCAACCTGAGAAGAGTTTACTCCTGGAGAATGGAGACTTCGCCGTGGTGTGTCTTGACTGTTACGAGACTCTACGCACTCAGAGTCTAGAGTACGAGAGATGGGGATTGCCTGTTGAGAAGAGGGAGTACAACTGGATAGTCCAACCGCCTCCACCAGAAGACAGTCCTGAAGCAGCTATAGCAAGACTACCTTCTGGAGAAAGATCTGAGAAGGTGGTGAGTCTAAGGATTACAAGTGGTATTTTTTTTTTTTCATCACGATTCCTAATCGGATTCTTTTGTCCGTTCAGGTACCGCCAACCCTGACCGTACGACCCGCGCACAAGAACTGTTCGCCCAAGGTACCCGAGAAGAAGACACAAGGAAAGCTGCCGGAAAAAGAACAAGGTAAGTGACGACGGAATTGATACATTTTTTTATACACCCTGTAAATATGTGTCGCGGTACCATCAAAATGTCACGTAGACGGAATTGGTACCTGATAGCGATATAATCTACTTTTGAGAAATGATTTAAACTCCAAACAGGAATTATATAAATAAGATAAGATTTAAGGAGAATATAAAATGTCGCTCATCGTCTGGCTGTCTTGCTTGTTGCCATAACCTAGTTTATTTTTGATGTTTAGTATTAAAATTTATATATGACTTCAAGCAATGGCTCTCTCGCCAGAAACCTTTTAATTAAACTTTTCCGAAGAACTCGTGAAAGATTCGTGCGGACCTCACACCAGGTTCCCTTACAGCCGGAGGAAATTAGTCTAAGGGATAATTTAAAAAATTTTATCTCCAGGCGCTCTTTAACGGACCACTTTTTAAATTAAAACGTACCCTTGACAACTATGTGTCTCATCCTGGATAAACGTTACCCTCCAGTTCATATACAAGTACTCTTCGAGTGGAAAGAATTCTTGGATCCCCTAATATTTGCCAGACTCACCCGTCCCGGGTTATCTGGCCGTATTTCAGCGCTATCTCACCGCCGCAGTCGCGTCGCGACGGTGTGCGCCTCTCTTCTGCCACTTCAGCTCAGCTTTGGTTAACTGCTCTTCACGGGAGGAAGTTGCCACTCAAAAGTGATAAATCCGCGTGGACCAATACCGGCGTAGCGTAGAACGATACCGAACTGGGTAACTTTATTGGAAAAGCCAGTCTGCTCGCAGAGTCCCTACATCCTTATCTTAATTCTGGAGCTGTTTTATCTTTGTTTATTGCGAATTAAGGACCTTCCGTAGACCCATCGATGTTGAACGAATAGCCTTCTGGAACCTTTCTTGCTCCAATCCTATCCTGCAGAATTTCAAAAGGGATGCCACGTGTATACATGCACTTGAACAAAGATAGGTCGGGGTGTTGTGGAGACGATGAAGGCTAAAAGAAAGAGGAGCAGAGGACAGCAGTGTACAGAGCGCAGGGAGGATTGGAAGGGCTGAGGAGAGTGGATGAGCCTTGAGTGGCGCTCTTAAAAATCTGACAGACAAAAGGATCCTGGCGCTCAAGAACTATCCAGGAGAAGCCTGATGGTTTGTCTTAGAGTGAGTTTCTTCTTTTTCACGTTAACCTCTTCTGGTTCCTCTTCCTAGACATTCCTGTGCGAGCGTCCTCATCCTCTTCTGGATCTCTACTCTTCCTTATATCGAGAGACTACATCCCTTGGGACGTCGACCAGCATTTACCCTGTCGGGATACCACCGTGTATCAAACCCACCTAGTGCCGCTCCAAGAAGGAATAAATCTACACGGAATTTCCCGGTTGGTTTCCTAAAGTATTATAACCCTGAGACTGTCCAGAAGGAGACATTTTTGAGTACGTGGCAACGATCGACATGGGGAATCAAAAAAAAAAAATGGTAATCTAGCCAAATAATTCGTGCCAAATATATCCACTGGATGCCATAGTTTCTTCTCAGGATGAGCTGTAAGATTCTCGCTGTTGTTTTCTATTTTACGTCTTTCTATTTCTGCTCCAGGATAACATTGTACACTTTTTCTTCGTCGGAAACTGGAACACCCGGGTGTTATCCTCTGCGCATATTTTTACAAAAAAAAAAAAAAAACCAATGTCATTCTCCCCGTTTAATTATTTTTCTCTGAGAACCAGCTTCACGTAAAAACCACGACGTAAAGTTCCATTGAATCAGTCGCAGCGTTCATCGTGAAGTTTCTACGGCGAGGATGATAGGGAAATATGTAATTTCTCTATACCATAACGACAACGTATATGACAAGTAATACACGAATTTTCCTGGGAGACGATCACCGTGTTTCAGTTCCACCAGCTGGCCTCCTGGCAATTTAAACGCAGACGCCACTGTAAAAATGGTAGTACTGTCGTGCGCCATTGCGAGCAAACGGATAGTTGGCTTTCCTGAATGGAAGCATTCGGTATACCGTGTGACCGAAAAATAACGGGTGTTATTCTCAAGAAGAGACACACCTGCCATCCTCTTTTTAGTAGATAGCCAGTTTCTCGTACCTTGTCTATCCTTGGTATCGGCTGTATAAGAACTTCCGTCTTTTCCTACTTATCTCCCTCTCGCTCGCTCCCTTCCATTTCTCCTGGCACCACCGTAAACCCACTCGTCCCCAGGGACGCGTTGTCGCAGCTGATCTCCATTTTTATCCCGTAGCCCGTCGTCAGTCCTGCTCTCTCCTTTCTTTTATTTTCACTCCGAGAAACGAGTGCGCAGTATTTCCCAAACCGGCGCTACAGAAAGAATCATTCCTGGAAGCAGCTCCTAGCAGGCAGACCTCGTCTTCTCAAAGAGTAAAATGTCTCAGTCTCATCAAACTCTCCTTTACTTACTTTGTCCTAACTCATACCAAGTCTCATCTTTATGTCTCAGGCTACCCCCGACTTTCGAGTCCGCTCCCGCTACCCGGTGCACCCAGGAAGACTTCAGTGAGATCCTATTACGCTTTCACGAGGGTAGAACAAGCCCTGGTGCTTTTCGCAGCTTTATAACAGACCCCGCTGGCACTTTGCTGGCTGCTGCGATTTGTATAATTCCGTTGTTACCGTCCTTGTACACCCTCTTCGGCCATCTTCTTTGCTATAACGTCTCCCCGCTTTGACGCTCCTGACACTTCCTTTGCCATCTACGGAACTTCGACTAGCGCCCAAGTCGGACTCGCTAGTAAACCAAACTCCGTAATGTACACCCGTTAAATATCCATAACCGGGGATATAGCGTTTCTCACCCTCTCTTCGCCACCAGGACTCTCGCGGGCGATAGTATCTACATATAAATTCCACCAGGAACGCCACTGTCACTGAGACAGAATACGAGTCAGTCGTTATGAAAAGTCGGTAGGGGTTCCGGGTCATTTTCGCGCGATAAGCACAGCTGGGAAAATATGAAGTTTTCCCATTCGTTTTATGATTTTTCACATTTATTCTTGAGTGGTGGAGAAATAGCGGAGCGGCAGAGAGGGGGGGGGGGGGATAGGGATAGGGGTTGCCTATCTGCGATTACGATCCGCTAATCTTTTTCGGTGCCAAAGAAGGATTTTTTTTAGCGTTACAGAGAAAATAAATAAGATAGTAAAAAAGGGAGTGGCGGATAAAGGGGGGGGGGGGGGGGTGATAAAAAAGTATAAGAGATTTTTTTATCGATTTTTCAAAGCAGATACTACGCACCATTGTATTATTACTTTCGTTGATTCACACGTGGGTTTTCACGTGACACGGTGGCGTATTCGATACACATGTTGCGTGATTTACATGCGCGTAGAAGGATGCGATGTGTTTCGCTGATTTTACGTCGGGACCGTTTGTTTATACGGTATGGATGGTCTCTATAGGCTTTTAAGACCACATGTTTTCTTTGTATTTTTTCAAAAAACATACTTTTCTCCCAGACGCACACTCCCTTGTACGATTTTCTTATGGTAATAATTTATAGGTATTTACGATGTATTTTTCCTTTTGTATTTTTCTATTCTCTATTTTGAGGCTGAATATACGGATTTTAACTGTCTGTTTCCCACTGGCAATTCTCCGCGTGCGACTAAGGACAAGTCGCGTACACTAGCGACACACTGCGGTGCAAATCTGAAGTAATCATTTAATTTGCCAAAACTCCAATGGATATGTCGTAGGTCGAACCGGAAGTAGTACTACTAGTAGAAGTTTAGGAGTTGAGTATAGCATTAAACGAAACTACAAGCTCCTATCCGTGACGTTGGCGACGCCGAAGTCCAGCCATCCGGTTGATATCGCAGTAATCCGGCTTGGCGAGGATTATTCGAAGGGATGTCTATACATCTTGGCCAAGTCAGAGGAAGAAGCTGAATATGGCGCAAGTGGGACGGGGTTTTTCTAAATTCACCCCCACAGGCCCCCTTCGACGTCTCAGAGATCCCCGGACTTATCCGTAGAGGACGCTGTACTCTTTTTATTTCCTCCTTCTCTCGGCTCATCCCCGTCGTTCGAGATAATCGGGCAGACCCTTCGATTTTTGCGGATTCTCGCGGATCAAGCGGCAAGCTGGTGATATGGTACCACCACCCTTACTCCTGGTGGCAATGTACCGAGGGTGGTGGGGGATCCTCTCGACGTGTACGCCAAGGGAATGGAGCCAGAGCTTGGGGGTGCGAAAAGGGGTGGTCTCGAGAACGCCCGCAGCATGACACCGCATTGCGCCCACTTGTCAACCCGCCCAACACCTAAATTCGAATTAGGGTGCCGCGGCACTCTCGTCAACCCTCGCTGGCACCAACGAACTCGCCCACCCCTGCCATTCGACTGGTAGCTCATCCCCCAACTCTCTCTCTCTCTCTCTCTAGACTGATTCTCCCTATACCCCCTCCCATCAAACCCTCTTTGCCCTCTTACATCCCAGAGCGACGAGGGTGGCTCAGTCGTTTCCTCCCTTAGGAATCGATATCAACGTCATCAGCCACCCTCTCTCGCGCTCCTCTTCCGGAACCCCATCAGACACGTAGACCGTCTCACTCGATATTCTTCTGCCTCTCTCTTTCCACCCTTCGTCCGTTCTCTTTCTCTCTTCTTGTTCCATACCCCCTGATTTAGGGGGTTGGTGGCTTATTTCTGAAAAGGTCCGTCCGCAGCCGCGTGATACCGACAGCAAGGATTCATTTTACCTTTCACCTGTAGCTTCCGTGGTCGCTTAACGCCGCGTCTGTTTAAGGGTAGGTACTCCTAGCTTTACCCTTAGATCCCTCTGGACAATTTTGCAATTGTTAATTGTTTATGGTCGGGACGATAATTTCGTGACGTCGAAAGGACGCTAATCAGACGTAGGCACTGAGTTAGCACCGTCCTAGGTACCACATGAGTATTTAAATTTTTTTTTCTTTTCTGTATCCCACCCACTGATACTTAGCACGTGTTGCCGTGAATTCCTCTTTCTCATCCTCCCGTTAAATACCCGTGTCCCCCAACCTTCCACCCTTACGCCGTCCTTTCGTCTTTCCATCCAAACTCTCAGTGCGCCGCGCAGACCCCCAGCGCTCGTGTTAATAATTAACCACCGACTGCGAGTAGCTTTGCCCGTCGCAAGCCACTTCACAACTACACGGTCTGTTTCACCCGGGATGATCGCAGAGAACGTGCATTGCGGGAAAAAGAATTCTCTGCGAGAAGAGAACGGTCTGTTTATCTTTCCTTTTGACACTGCTACCCTCCTCCCCGTGCGCCCTTTGACCCTTTCCGTGAATTCTATTTAAAGAACGTTTTACCGGAACATGTAGAGGAAAGTGACATTTTCCGTTAACTATTGGGAGGGCCGTAAAAATCGACGGTCGAACGCATCGACGGACAAAAGCGCGTGTATGCCTGTAGGGGTAGTTTTATAATAATACAGGGAAGAGTGTCAATTGCATCTGGGGTGGAGCGACCTTAGTACAGCAGGTCTCTCCCTCGCTTGGCCGTGATAAAAATAATATAGCTTATTAGCCCCTGGGGGCATGGCATCAGGCACGGACGGCGCGGCGCGCGTTGTTCAAGGAGTGAGGTGGGGTCGAGAGGAGGGGGTTGGCTTGGCTCGTAGAGGTTGCCAGAGGTAGAGAGAGCTGCTAGGTCTGCTAGGGCTGCTAGGGCTCCTCTCCCTCGACGAGCGGGTGTTTCGGGGAAAGGTACCCTGTCGCCGCCACGCATTGATTTTGCCCGACAGACAGCCGCCTGTTGGGCTCTCTGCCTCGTGAACCTAACTGTTCGCTGTTCTCTTTCTCCATTTCTTGTCTCTCTCTCACTCATTATCTCAATTCGTAGCTCTGCATCTCTTTATCTCACTCCCTCTGACTCTACGTCGAGCAATACTCCCCCCCTGCCTTCGTCGAAAAGCCTTCCTTTCGCACCACACGGACATCCCGCTCACGCATTTACCAAACCAGCTCCCCGCCATATTGGCCCGTTCTACGCTACACCGTGCGGAGTCGCCCTCCCGTAACCTGCCAGGATACGTAAATACTCGACACGATGGCAGAGTGTCGGCCCGCCGTTCGCACCGTTACCCCACGCTTCATGGGGATTGGCGGGGCTCGGCTTTTGCCGGTGGAGCGCGTGCCGCTTCAGCGCCAGATGGCTGCGAGAGAGAGAGAGAGAGAGAGAGAGAGAGAGAGAGAGAGAGAGAGAGAGAGAGAGAGAGAGAGAGAGAGAGTATGTGTGTGTGTGTGTGTCTCCGGTTCTCGTATTGCCGGAGACTCTCTCTTTTTCTCTCTTTCTTTCTGTTTTCCCTCTCCTTCCGTACGCGATGCCACTACTCGCTGCCTCCAGTCACGGACTGTGCCAGCGCCTCTCGGAGAACGACGGAATGAGTGAACGACGAAAATGAGACAAGGAAAGTTCAGACAGGTCCGTATACACTGAATTTTTTAACGGGTATCCACTTTACTCCAATAATCCATACGAGGTAACAGTGCAGGGGTCAACCTCGGTGTCTGATCGCTATCTATCGACGTCTCTCGTATATAGTTCGGGATATAGACCCCCTAAACGAACCCTCCCGTGACTCCGCGTTACAAGGTATATCCCGCTGCCCCGTTATGCACCCTCTTTTATTGGACTGCAGAGTACGGCCCTGATGTATCGGTAGAAGCGTGCGAACGCGAGCGAACGAGAAAGAGACAAGCCAATAAACGTGTGCGCGAGCGAGAGATGAGAAACATTACGGGATACACACACACACACACACACACACACACACACACACACACACACACACACGCACACACACACACACACACATACAGGGGAGTTCTTTGGCGAAGAAACGACGGCAGGCGGCGGTGTCGGCGTCGGCGGCAAACGGAGCGTCGATCGGCCACTTCCCTTCAGTCGAATGCCAACCGTCGTCGGTGATGCTACGTCGCCGCATCGCGCGAATCTTGTCCTCATGATGACATCGTGAAGAGAGTTGCCGGTCGCGACGGTCGCACGCGCGTTTCTAGCGCATGCGTGATCCTCATCCCCCGAGCTGTGAGAGTGTACGAGAGAATTGTAGTAGTTTGCGCGCGATAGAGAGAGAGAAAGAGAGCAAGTGAGATGAGAAGATAGTTTTAAAGACCATCCCTACTTCCCTACCCGTCGCGTCTGCAACCCTGTTAACGTGTCTCGTATCTTTGAACCATCCCATCCTATGCGCACTATACCCACCATCATCGTCACCAGCGGGCAACGAGTGTTACGCCCCCTCGCCCCTTGCCCCTCACCCCTAAACTACCCACTCATCCCCCCTTTCCTCCTCCCACTCTCTCCCTCTCTCTCTCTCTCTCTCTCTCTCTCTCTCTCTCTCTCTCTTCATGGCATCAAGTGAAAATATATCGGCCCGCCGTCGTCTAGCAGCGCCGAAGCATTCAGTCAATTAGCCGTAATGGCGCGACCTGCCGCGTCGGCCTCAGCCAATTAAGTGGTGATTAGTGTGCGGACTGTACCGTACTATATACCGTGCTGTGACGTGATATATATATATATATATAGCTCTGACAGTGCGCGGCCCGCGCAACTTTACTCGTCTACGTTGTTTACCTCAGTTCGAACCGCGACGTTCATCCGGACGCACGGGATCACGTCGGAAAGGCATGTCGATTCTCATTAAACTTCAGTCCAATTGCAATTAATTCTTCATTAATTATGGTAACTTCGTGCATTATGTCGGTGAAACTTTTTTATCATACCGTGAGAATACCTTGGCGCGATCGATAATCACGACGACACCAACTCCTTGACTGAACAGTTCATTCGTGTGAGATAAGTGAAAATAGAAAAAGCAGATTTACAAAAAAAAAAAAAAGTGTAATACAAAGGGTGACGTGTTTTCCCGCGAAGAGGAAAAAACAAACTGTCGGTTGGCAGCCTCTCGACGTGTTTCACGGGGGGTGGTTAGCAACCCCTTGTCGACGACACAAAAGGCCTCGACTCCTCTCACAATCGATCCTAGTCGCTCTCGCGCGACTCTCGCGTTAAATAATTCGCGCCAGTGGTCAAAGGCCGACACGGATTTCGCGCGAGTGATTCACCAGAAAATTTATTTCTGGGTAGTTCGCCGTTCCCAAACTGTGTGTATACACCTTAACGTGTCTCTGTGTTTATCGATGGCAGCCAGAGCTCAGCTGTCGCACGCAACTGCATCGTTACCATTACCCCTGCAGTGTCAGTGTTTATATTGAAACGGGTTCCCGCCCGATATAACTTGTGAGATTGTCTCGACTTAACGAGGCCTGATCTTGTACCGTGCGCGATCGCACCGCCACTGGCGGTGACTTGTTCAATTATCACCATTGCACCTCAGGCTGAATGACAGAAGAGTGAAAGAAATATGGATTTTCGAGCGCCTCATCCGCTCATACATCCCTCGCATGGAGGACACCCTTACTACTATCCAGGTACATGTAAATGATGCGTAGTTAATAATATTGATTAGATTATTTTTTAATGTGTTGACTCAAGTATTGAGCCATATTCAAGCCTTCCAGTGCACCTTGACTCGAGTGGTCCGTATATCTAGACATGCTTGACGGGGGGCCGGGAAAATAAAAATTCGCCCGTTAACAAAAATAAAGAAGGAAGTTTATTCAGCCAATTTCGCTAAAGCCCAGCTTACACCCCGGGTCATTATTAGTCCTGAGTTAGCGTCATTAATCGCGCGTACGTGTTTTATAGCCGGGCGTAAAAATGTATTGGACCCCATCGCGCTCTCTCGTAATTTCTCGCAGTCCTAGACAAATGGACGCGCACCGCTTTTCCCATATGTTTATAAAATACGTAGGTTTAATTATCGTTAATAAATATAATTTGCTGCTGTAAAGCCTAAAGAGCCGGTAAAACCTCGCGTGTCCTGTCGAATAAATCAAATATCCGACGGGCGTTGTCGATAGATCACTGAAAATTACTGGGACTCAAAGAGAGAGAAAGGAGAAGGAGCAGCAAAAAAAGGCAAAATCTTGATGGAGCGAACGGGACCCTGTTTTGGTTGCCGTGTATCGTTTAACGTTAGGGATGAAAAAAGAAAAGTGAAAATATGAGGAATTAAGTAAAAGGAAAATAAAAGAAAGTATGCGTAACGATCGGGCAGTCTGATCGCACTCGTTATTATCACTAATAAAGAATCCTGGAGCCGCAGCGACACCCGAGGCGGGTCAGGCCGTTTATATGGGCCCCTAAGCCTTTTATAACGAAGCCCCGCCGGCTGGGCTTATCGCATAATTCTCTCGGTGCAATTGGTACCGCTCGATATCCGGAATCTAACTAAGAGCCAAGAGTAAAGAGAGAGAGGGAGGGAGAAAAAAGAAAGGAGGGAGAGGTGGGTCCCCATTAAACGTGCCAAATGGAGCGTGAATTTTTTTCTCTCTCCTTGTCCCTCTGCTTCTTATCCTATTCGCATCTCACACTTAATTTCTTCATCTGTATCTTCCTTACTTTTACGTTTTTTAAGCCTCTTTATTCTCCTCGATTCCTTCCTATGTGCGCAATGGCTAAATCTCTCGATGCCTCTACCTTATCTCGGATCTCAATCGTTTCGCCGATATTCCCGTTCCTGCACGGGACGCGATTTTATGCCTCTCCTGTAACCTTCCCAGTCATCCTATTAAAGTCCCAGTCGCTTCTATTAAAATTCATATGTGTACCTCTATCGGCCTTGCCGCAGCAAAGTTTCTTTCTTCTTTGTGATTACCGTTAAGAAAAAAAAAAAATCTTACGCCAGATTAATATTTCCACTATTACTATAGATACTCACTGATAGCATTATCAGTGCCGATGATAGTACAGCATCATGTTGTATCTCCTAGAAGTTGGGCATATATATATATATATATATATATATATATATATACAGGAACTACTCATAGTCAAGAGTGGTTGACATGCTAGTGACCTTTAACCCTCTCACAATCTGACCCCCCTTCCCCTCACTACTCATCCCTCTATCACAGGGGTTAAATCCAGTTCCATTACTGAATCCAATCCGGCTGGTTGGACGCGGTAGCTAACTTAGCTAATTCTCGTAACCCCGACCTCTCTTGTGTCCAAACTAAATAATGCAAGTGGCGTCGTATGCTCTGCCTGACGTCGTTTGGATTGCGAGTCAACCTAGGGATAACCCCGACCCACAATCCCTCCTTGTCATCCTAACCTCAACCCTCCGATAGTCGCGCTAGGTCGTACAAACCAGAATACGGAGTTCAGGTAATAAGTCCTTCGCCGCGCTGAGCAACCGTAAAAATGGGGAAGTGGGAGTTATTGAGGCTGAGGTGGGGCAAGGGGACGGGTCGCCGGTAGGAAACGGAAATAAGACGGAGATAAAAAGGGGACAAGATGGGACCACGTAACCTCGTAATAATAAAGTCCATTATCCGGTGCGACAGGGTGCGATCCTCGAATTGCCAATGGTGTATACACCCAGACCCTAATTTCATCTCCCCGTACCTTCATCGTCCCCCCCCCCCCACCGCTCTTCTCCATGACATTCCATTCCCGATTCCACCGTTCCCTCCTGTCTTATTTATTTATTTTCATTCTTCCGACTACCTGACGTTCTCTAGTTCTTTCTTCTATATTGCAATCGCCCTGTATATACATATATATACTCAGTGAGCCGTGGAACTAATACGTGCGTCGACTCGGCCACTAAATAATTGCGAGCTGCCAACGTTACTTTTTTTTTTCTCCAGCCTGTGCCACCGCTCGACAAAGGGCTGTTTGAACAACCCTTTGTGACGCGTCTTGAGTCCCCTCCGTCCCTTATACTTCTCTCTACGGGCTGAGTACACCATCCACCCCGCCCGTTCTCCCTCCCGCCCATTACCCCACTATACCCTCACTGTATATCCTTTGTGTCTCGACGTCCACGCATATTTACATGCGCCATTCAGCATCTGTCGGCTATCCTGGCCCTTCCTCGATCGTCATCCCTTCTGGTACCTACGCCGTGCCGTCAAACCCTACCGGATCCACCTAACATCCCGTCCTTCCCCTTATTACACACTCTCACCATTTCTCTCTGTAGGTCGATTTATAGATTATAAGGGTCTCCAGTGCCCAGCCGTACCCATAGAGCTACGGTGACTCTCTACTTTTTTTTTTTCATATAGGGACACATGTTACGTAACTGGTACTCGTGTCCTTTGCGTATACACGTAACAGTCTGCCCGATAGATTTGCCAGGACTGCACCCTTAAACCGACACGCGGTTATTTTCTCTTTGAGGGTACAAAAAAAAAATCATCCACCTTTTCTACCTCCCTTTCATCTTTCTCTTTCCCCTTCTTCCGCCCTTTTTCTACATCCAAACGAATCAGAGGGTCTGTGCCTGCACGTGATATCAGACCCCGTGTGCATGCATGTAATATGCATGCTGTCCCCTGTACGACCTCGTACCCCTCCTGCCCGCTCCCCTACTTCGACCTCCTATGTGCACTCCGTCATATAACTCACGTGGTACCCCAGGGGGTGTGTTGCTTTATCGTGAAAACGCGAAGGCGAGTATGCGGACGCGTGACGGGAAATATGATTATCAAACGCGCTCCCGTCCTGGTGTGACGTTACATTAATTTTTGTTACTCTGGTCGACGCTGATCGCCTTGGGAATCTCGAGCGATCGATCATCATCCCCTTCGTTTGGCGAGACTCTCTCGCGTCAGGACACTTCGGCCTCTGTTCACACGTGCCTGTACACATGAACGCTACGAGCTAGGATCGTCGTGCACCTTTATCTGGACACACTCGTAAATTTCAAGGCTGCGGAAATCCCGAGCGGCCCAGGGAGACGTTAAATTGCCCTAAATTGCCGGAACATTAACCGCGACCTTGCTGTCCCTGGCTGTAGGTATCCTCTGCGCCTACCACTGTAACAACCCCTAACCGCCGTCCTCGGTGTCTATACTTCTCCGTTTCTCGGTTGCGTATCGGGTGGTCCTATAATTCGGCTTCACTTCGCCTCTTCCTGTCTTTCGCTTCCGGTATTGGTATATCATTGCTTGTGGTGGGGATTGGGAGTCTCTCGCTCTTGACCACCGGATATGAGCACTGACACGTGGTCGGTTGTGCGGGGACACCCACGACTTCCGGTCAACCTCTTGGTACCGTTAGGGCTGCCTGAGGTCTGTTAAGGGATGGTCCTGTTCGTTCCTTGTTTCTGCCTGGAAAATTCTGTTATCAAGTTAGGGAGCTGGTAGCGACATAGGGTGCGAACCGGCAGTTGCCGTCGTGGGCTTCCGGAGGTGTATAGCCCCTGGGCCCATGAATTAGGTATGACTTCCCTGCATCAGGCATCTCTCCCCTTCGATTCCCGATCAATACCTCGACGCGCTAGGCGGGATCGCGGACTTCCCGAGTGTTAAGGGAAGCGTTTTCTCGCGTTGCTGTAAATCCGTAAATTCACCCTAAACAAGCCTTCAGTTCTAGTTTAAATTAATTTATCAAGCCCCTGAAGCTCCGTCGGGAGTCTGTGCTATTTAGGGCTCTCTGTCTCTTCCCCTTTTCTACCTGTCTCGCTCTTCTCTCACCGTCCCCGTTGCTCTTTCACCCTCTGTCTTGCAGCCTCTATCTGTTTTGTCGACGTCAAAGGTATACTCGAGAGTGCGGCAAATGGGGATGAGAAGGTTAAAAGGTACGGGAACCGACGGAGCTTACGACTTTTCGCTACCCTATCCACCCCATCGACCCTTGCGCAAAATTCACCCGCTCCTCCGACCTCCTGCGTGCTTCCCTACCTTGCGAGACGTTCTGAAAAAGATACCCTGGACTCGCAGGGTATCTCGGTGATAATGCCGACGGGGTTGCGTACCCCCTCCCTCCCTCTCGTTTCGTAAAGGGAAGAGAATATTTTCCGCAGCTTTTCCTTTGCCCCACGATTCCTCGCTCTAGGAAGCAGCAACTTTTTTTATACCGGGTGGCCCTTCTTACCGAGCTTCGCTTACTAACCTGACCACCCTCTGAACTCCAGCCCCTTCGTTGATGATGCGATACTTTTTATTTTATGGGATTAAACACTCGGCGCGGGCTGTCGGTGATGCGCGTAGGGGATGCGCGGCGGTAACGAGGACGGCGAAGGAGACTTTGGATTCTATCAGACGAGGGGGAAAAAAACGGTCGAAGTAATACCCAGGTGAAATGAAAACTACGGGAAAGAGGGTAATCATCCCTTGCGAGCGTTACTTTCTCACGCGCTTTAATTAAAATTTATTTACGTATTACTTTATGTTTTTTTTATCTTTGTTCCACATACTTATATGTATTTCAACTTCGACCTATTCACTCTTTCAGTTTCAATCACTTATCTGTCTTTTTATTTGCCGTAGCATTTTTCTGCCCCCTCCCTCCCTCCCTCCCTCCGACAGCACCCGAAAATCTTTAACCATCAACCTCCCGTCGACGTCCATTAACTTTATTGAAGAGGGGTCCAACTGTCATTCCCTAAGCGAAACTTTCGGCTACTTTCGAAACATTCTCCGAGCTCCACCTCTTCACCCTGTCTCATTTACTTCATCCAGGCGACCCCTGCCGCTCTGCTACCTTTTCTTCACCCTCATATTTCCACCTCGTTTCCTAATCGTCTCGCTAGTCGGTTCTAGATTTCCAGACGAAAAAAAGAAGAAAAAAAGAACCACCAAGTCAGTATCGAATTCGTGACACGTAACATCCCCTATTCTCTCTCACTCAGCATCCCTCCTTCCGTCTGGACCCTTTTGGTTTTTACAAATTTTTAATCTCTGACACTTTATCAACAGATCTCTGGCTCTTCCAGCGGTCTTTACTAATTGAAGAGACGGTAGAAGGGGGGGGGGGGGGCCCAAATGTCACCCCCACGCGGCG